>JASANF010011509.1:0-28629 GCA_030248245.1 Trissonchulus sp. WLG1_4
TTAAAAAATTGTAGGTCCGCGGTGTGGGTTCCGAAATTCGGAGCAAAGTTTACGTCACTGTACTTTTGCTCTGGCGCTGTTAAAACTTAAAGTAGGTATTTTCGGGCGATTGGGGGGTTCCAAAATGCGACCGGAAGGCAGTTTCCACCAAACTTCTGACCCCGTTACATATACTCTATCACACGATGGAGAAAACCTGCGATATCCTTTCCTGAAGGTAGCCATAGGCCATAATTCCTATCTCTCAAATCCGGTTTTATGTACCAAACCTTGCCCACATGTCGTAACTTGAGGTGGTGGTTCGACAAATTAGACCCTATATACCTTAATGGATTGAGTATAAGAAAAGTATAACTATCCTTCCACTGGTAATAGAAAAAGTTATTATTCTAAAATCTAATCAAAATTACTGAGCTGTAAGACGAAACAGATAACGTGATTTTTGCGACTGCTTCTTGTATTCTTGTTGAAGGTTAGATAGAATTAAAGTCTGACTAGAAATGGTGAACCCTGAGAAAAAAGGAATGGGGTTATCTTTGTGACTACTCGCTGTGCTCTTGTTGCACTTTGTTTTTTTCGTAATGAAATAAAGTTTTACTTTTTGTCTCAGAGTCCAGCATTTTTTTAGTCAGACTTTAGTTTTTTTGTTATAAAATGATTGGGTTCGTTCACTCTCAGAGTCCAGCATTTTTTGGTCAGACCTTAGTTCTTTTCGTTATGAAATGATTCGTTTAATTCTCTCTCAGGGTCCAGCATTTTTTGGTCAGACTTTACACACAATTGCAAACAGACGATAGATATGAGAAGAAATCATTTGACTGTTTCAGATGTGGGTCTGTCGGTGAATTGGCGCACGGGGCGAGTGGGGTGTGAGATCGCGCGGACCTGGTATCTGGGCTCAGGGGTCTGGCAAGAACTGTTGCCCCCCGAAAACCAACAGGCCCCCCTTTTTCAGCTGACCGTGTCCAATAACTGGACCTATGTGAAATGGATGGGGGAGCACAGAAAGAGAAAGAAAGACCCGCCACCGACACGACGAGAAAAGAAAGCCAAACATGGGGAGGCACAGAAAGAGCTCAGTGGCAAAATCATTCGCATACAGCTCGATTGTGAACAGAGTCCCGCGCCACCGCACCAACCCGTTCGTCTGGCCTTCAGACTGGCCGGGCGGGGAGGGGGCTTTGTGGGGGGGTCGGGTTCTTTTTTGATGGGCCCGGGCGAGGCACCTTGCTTTTTTTTTTTTTTTTTTAATCACTGTAAGTATTTTATAAAGAGACAAAGTAGTACTATGCGACAGCCAGTCAGGAAGCGGTTACGCAAGTAAATAAAAATATTAATAAATTTAAAACTAATTCAATAATTTCATAACTTCATAACTTTATTATTACCTTTGCAATTGAAAATTGTAGATCTAAATTACTGCGGGCCCTTTGCTTTATCGGATTAAATGGCTAGACGTATTATAGTTTGAAGTTTAGAAGCGGATATCGGACTAAATTAAAATACTAAAGTCAGCTGCTTAATTTTAGTCTAAATCTAGGTATTTAGAAAGTACCGCTGGACTAAAAGAATTGATGTGTCCGCTTAACATTAGCGTGTGAAGTTAGATAAGTCGGTTTAGTCCGATTAAAAATCTGCTAAAACATTAACAAGTTAAAGTTGGTTAGAAGGTTTAGAAATGGCATTTTAAGCATGTTTTTTATACCGATTAGTCTGTCTAAATAACACTCGTGTAATCCAGTAAAGAGTACAGGTAATGTACATGTCACGACTGAATTTGTGACTTTATTACAATGACTCAACAATCAACATCTCAACCTCTATATATATTCAGTATATATTCTGTCTCAGTCTATATACTCTACATATACTGATTACCTATATTTTCAGCAATAGTGATGTCCGAGGGGGGCTCGGTGGGGGCCAAGGGGTCCGGGGAGGGGGAGTCGGAGGAAGTGAGCCTGGCCCTGGTGGTGGGGGTGGTCAGCGGGGTGCTGTTGGTGATCACTTTGCTGGGGGGTGCCGTGCTCTGGTCCGTCTGCTGGCGACGCCACAAGGCCAAGCTCATGCACAAACTACACTTTCAGTACTTCATGCAACGAGTGCATCAAGTACCTAATCTTACTTGAAATGGGATTACCTGAGCGGATTAGATTTAAGTGAAATAGATTAATGAGACTAACGGTGGACTGCCCCAAAGCGGATTAGCTGACGATTAGCTTAAACGAATTTAACTCAGGAGAATTCTAAAATTGGTTTATGAACGCTGCACCAATGAAGGTTGGCCCTGTTGGCGCTTAAATTTTAGTTGAAACTGAGGTTTAGTTGCGATTTAGCTGTGATTTAACTAAATCTAATTCAACTGAAGTTTAGCTCCAGCTCAGACTTGAGTTAATCCGATTTGGTGCAGTCCACCGTAATACTACGGAAAATGAAGACAATTTGAAAGTCCATTTTAGGAGTGCAAACTAGAAGTGATTTTAGCTTTTCTAAAAAAATCTCGTTTTTAAAGTAACGGTCGTCATGGAATAGCCAACGAACAAAACGACAGGGACAACAACAAGGACAAGTATGAACCTTGAAGGAAGATGAATGCTATTATCAGTTTTATTAGTTTTTCATACCAATCTGATATTGTACATCATTTTTGCGCTAACTAAAAATTTGATATGATTTAAGTCTAATCCGTTAAACTCCATTAATCCTTATTTTAGGATGGATCAGTGACGGACGGTCTAGGTGTTTTCGGTCATCCCCATCCTCCTCAGGAGCCCTTCATTTCAACGGCTCTGGAAGCCTACCACTATCAGGTACTAAAGTGGATTATCCGGCAGATTTAGAGGATTAAGACTGTTTGTTTATCACTTCAAATCAAGTCAAATCAAAGAAGGATTACGTCTTTAATTATTTACATATTTTACCGAATCGGATTAGGAAGCAATCATTAACCATCAGTCAATCTGATCATAGCAGCTGTTTAGCTCAGGCCACAACAACTAAGTGTCCATGCTTATTTCAGGCTTACCCTCCACCTCCCGGGCCAGGCAGCACAGAAGGTTTATTTGGTCTTCAAAACGGGCGGGCCGGCGGTACGGGTGTCTGGCTTCACCCGTCCCCACATCAGCTAGCGGCGTACTATTCGGCAGGGCTACAGGCAGAGTCCCAGGGAGCTCACGCGCCGAGCCCCCCCGTTCCTCGAGGGGGCAGCTCCCTACGGCACCCCATTGACAGCCCCCTTTCGACTGCTTCCCCCGCATCTCCCCACAATTTCCCCAACACGGCCCCCCCTCCACCCCCATATCGTGAATCCACATCCGCTGGAACCTCTTCTAGCCAATCTGCTCGCAGAAAAATCTACTTTAGTCCAGAATTTTTTGAACCAGACTTAATGTGCGATCCCCCACCCATAGCGCAGGAATTTTTGAGCGAAGTCCGACGAATGATAGACATTGCGAAAAATCGAATCCGCAGTCGTCGCTACATTCCGTCACTTTTGGCCATTGGGGAAGAACAATCGCCAGGTGGCTCCCTAGCGTCCTGTAGCCTCCCTAACCCTGATACGCCCCCTCCTATTGGAGACGACCCCCCAACGGTGGATGATCAGACGCCGACCCCTGAAGATACAGCCAGCCAGCCCTCCCCCCAGACCTCCACAGGGGACGACAGTGGTCTAGGGAGTCGTGACCCTTCGCCCAAAAATGCCAAACGTTCGGTTGAGGGGGAAGGAGGGGCGGAGAGCGAAGCGTGGGAGTCTCAGCTTCACAGCCCTTCGACTACAAATAAAGTCGCTAGCTGGCTGCGGGCTGTGACCACCGCTGATCACGTGAGCCCCCCTTCTTGTCAGCATAACGGGTTCCGCAGCGATAAGGGGGGGCAGGGGTCGACAGCTCAGAATGGCGACTGTTCCCACAACGGCTCCCCTTCGATTCCCCCCCTGCTGAAAGCCAACGGACTCAACAGCCACCGACTATTACACGAGCACCCCCTGCCCAAATACATCCCATTGAGCATTTCAAACAGTTACCCCCGCAGAGCGTCTAGTGGTCGTCCCTCCCTGCCCAACCCGACACAGTTTCACTCACAACCTACAGCCCTAGATGTCTGATTAAGTAAACCCGCCCCCCCCCCTTGAAAAAGTGTTTTTTTCATCAAACAGCCATTTGAATTGTGGCGGACTTATTTTGTGGTCATGTTTGGCTCGATAGCTCTTTCGCGGTGCTACAGTTTTTTGCTGGTTTTCTTTGCTGCGATCGGACAGTATGAACTGTGAAATTTTGTGGATTTGACTGCTACAAAGGTATCATGAAACGGACCCTTATTATCTAGTTTGCTCAAATGATATACTTGGTCGCATAGGATTGTCCGTTTTTGTACAATCCATAAGAACGAATATTCCTTGTCGTGATGGGACTCTACAGACATAAAATGAACACTTTCTGAGACTCTGAACTATTTCTACGCAGTTATGAACAGAGAATGCTTACTCGTTGTATGACCTTAATTAAGTGCGGTCGTTCGTTTGCTGACGCTCAGAACTACTTGTACTTGTGACAGCGCCAGAACGAGTAGGAGTAAGTTCTAACTTGGGTGTATTAAGGCTGTCCGTTTGTCCTTGTGGGGCAAGTTTGGTCATCTGCTGCGGTTGGATAATTAGCTCTTACTGTTGGCTCATATTTTGTACTAATTGTGAACGTCTAAAATGCATGAAAAATGGGTGAAAATATAAACTATTTTTCCTGTTGTGCCACAACACAACAGGTCTTTAATTTTGATTCTGGCGGTATAACACTAGACTGTGCAAGTATTTTGTCTGTCTGCGTGTTAAACATGAGCTCATCTGTGTATGTGCGTGCGTCACCTCGATTTACAGTGTATTCGTCGGTAGGTAAAGCAGGTTCCTTGAAATTACAACAGAACTGCTTCATTCTCGTCGACTATATTCGAAAATTTTAAAAAAAAGTAGCCGGCGGAGTTGATTCGAACCACCAACCTTCCGATTACGAATCGTACGCACTGCCAGCTGAGCTAAGCGGCCACATGCTGCTCAATTGATGCCAAGCGGATCCAAATATATAACAAAGGAACTCGTTCTTGCATAATTTGTTGTAAGATGAAAACTACTTTTCATTTTTGCACAACTTTATTGTAAGATAAAAGCGTCTTTAATTTTTTGCATACACATTTTGCTGAAAAAATTACGGCAATATTTTACAATATACATTTTGCAGTAAGGTAATGAAGTGCTGCACAACAGATTTTAGCTGACCCACTGGTCAGCGTGAAAGTTATTTCTTAATACTTACTGAAGGTTTTGCCGCAGACTGGGCTTGTTTGAACTAGGTAACTTATGAACCATTCTGTTGCATAACATTCTTACGGAAAAGCACGAATTACGAATTTATACGTTTCACTTCAAAAAATACAGCTAAATTATTCAGATTATATGTTTTTGGCACCCCAGCGCATGTACGTACAAATATCTTGTAGCTGTGCTTGTACTCGCTGCATTACCGGCAAACGGACAGCCTTAAGTAATTTCTGTGACAAAAGTGTGCCAGGCTGCTGTTCCTAGTCAGCGTTGTGGTCCGGTGTCTCCGGGATCGCTTGTGATTTAATACTTAATTATTAATTAACTGTTATTAATTAATGCTAAATTGTATGTTTGTTTAATCTTGAGCTGATGAATTTAATTTATTTTAACTTGATTTTTCTAATGATAAATTTGGGACATGTTTAACAAAATTAACGGTAACCAAATTTTATTTAGTATTTACCCAGTAGAAAAAAATGACCGTACTTTTTGGATCTAGTTTTGTCTCCATCAAATTGTCACTGTATTACCGTATTTAATTAATAGTTTTTTATTATTTAATTATACTTTAATCTTTGATTTTTCCAGCCCACACACAACTAGAACCTATAGACAAGTTTTTGCTTTGTTTACTAATTTATTAAAATATATAGCGTAATATATAGGAATTTGTATCTTCCGGTTTCTGACACCCATGATTTTTTGTAACTGTCATTTGTACCTTTTTTAAAGCCTAGTTAATACTTGTACGTTGTCGTCGACTTCAACCATGTATATTTGTAAAATATTTCTGGTCTAGTTAAAGTTTTTCATGTATGTAGTTTTAAAAATAGCTACAATCGACCGTACAGGTATTTTCTGAAGAGCACAGCAACCACGCCTCACGCAAACACAGAAAGCAAGAGACAAACACACCGCGGACCGAAAGCACCACCCGTAAACACAAGCAGAACCGGCAGGAGCAGAGAGAGCACGGGGGAGGGAGCCGCACGACGCAGGGGAGGGGGGGCAGCGAGGGCAAGGGAACAAGCAACGGGCGCAGGCCGGGAACATCAGTGAATTACAAAGTTGCAGGGGTCTGGGGGCGGTAGCCCCCAGAAAAAATTGGAGATTTTTGTAAATTGTAGGCCTAATTTGGTTAACTAGAGACGTAGCCTATCACAATTTTTTCTGACAGGAAAATTAAAACAAAAGATGGGAGCGACTCATCAGACAGTGTATTAGACAATAAACAAGTAAATACAGTATAATGTACTCGCGCATGCATGCATAGGCTTTGATGACAAAAGATAATAAGAAGGAATAGTAAGCCACAGAGTGGCAGGGGTCTGGGGGCGGCAGCCTCCAGAAAAAAATTGGAGAAATTTTTCCATTTTGATGCCAAATTTCATCAATTTACGGCCATACTTGGTATGCGGCTCCAAAAAATATTCTTTTGCTCCTGGCGAAAGGGGGGATATATCCCCTATATCCCCCCACCGTCCGCCTTTGGATAGAACTATTTTATCAGGACATGTCTTCAAAAAACAATGCAGTCATTGTGAAAAAATAATTAGCAGCTCAAACTGTAGTCGTCATCTATCCTTACATCATCGCCAAGGGTGGATTCCTGTTACATTTATACTACCAGATGCACCTAAAGATGCTGTTACACAAAGTGACGCTACCATTACTCAGTTTTTTACAAGTCCTTTCTTTTTGAACCACACTCAATAGTCTATTCTTAACCGCTTACGTAGCTTGCTGCGTAACTGCCCAGCATGCACGGTACCGGAGGATGTTCTGTCTATAGACAAACATTATTGCTTATATTCTAAAGAAGAAGTTTTGTAATATCTATTGGATACAGCTGTTTCAGAATAAGGAATTTGGCTGGATGATTTTCAGCGTATTCATTTAATGTGTATGTTATACATGATTCTTTAGTGGAATGATTAATAAACTGAAAACGCTGTATTATACTCCTTCCAGTCCGGGAGCGCTTGGAGGAGTCGATCGCTTATTTAAGGCCGCAAGAAAGAAAAAAAATGAAATGCACAACAGCTGAGGTTGAAAAGTTTTTAAAAGACGAAGAGGCGTACGTGCTACATAAACGAGCCCGATACAAGTTTAAGCGTGGCAATGTTATTGTTTCGAGTTTGTATGAACAATGGCAAGCTGATCTTGCGGATCTAAGTTCATTATTACGTTGGAATGGTGGTGTGAAATTTTTACTTTTTGTGATTGATGTATATATTTTCTAAATTTTTGTGGGTGTTGCCAATTATAGCGATGTTCACAAAAAAATCAAAAATTGAATTTTTGCTGGCATTTTTGCAAACGTAGTCCAATTTTGTATGTAGGGGACGATAATAACCGCCTGTATATATGGTGCAAATATCATGCCGATTTGCTCTTCTGTAGCGAGAGTAATAAAAGAAATTCGTATTTTTTTTGTGAACAAATTCACAAAAAAATCAGATGTTCACAAAAAAATTACCCCTAAAAGTTCACCACACTGTGTCAAATATTGAAACTAAGCACAGAAAGAACAACACAACGTCTGTTACCTTATTTTAGGTTCAGTTTCTGCTTCTTTCTCCCCTTGACTGGACTTCTGGACTTTCCTTTCCTTTCCCGTATTCTTCTTGGGCGTATTCTTTATCAACAGTTCATAGTCAGCTTCAGACAGTTTCGGCTTTCCGCGCTCCTCCCATTTACGATATTTCTGCAGCAATTTTCCGTTGAATCGATTTTCAGGATACTTCAATTTATCCACTGGAAAGACACCACAGGCTTTAAAGGCCGACTGCATGATTTCAGGGGTGAAATATTCAGCCCAAAGATCTGAAATGAACTGAAGAAACTGACCTCGGCTAAGCTGAGTATTATGGCCACTCTAGCAATGAAATCTTTCAGCTTTACTGACCAGGCTGACTTCAGACGGGCAAATGGGACTCGCCCAGAGGCTGCAGGACGTCGGTAGTATGAGAAGGAAGCTTCAGAAAAGTGATTCCTTCTGCCATAGCCTTCTCAAGGACCTTCACGTATATATGTGAAGTATGACCATCCAACAGCAGCAGAAGTGGGTGCTGCTTCACTTGACTGCAAAAGGATCTGAAAAACTAATCAAATAGGTCCTTAGTCATCCATCCATTCTTCGACACATCGGTGAGAACAAGACGCATTACTTCTGGTAGGAGACCATTGCTGGCAATTTTTAGTCCACTATCTGACAATTTCACTCTAACTTCTCGTTCTGAGGCTTTAAATTTTTTATTTTGGCGGTGTCGATCATGCACTAATGTGTATAGCAATAGCTTTCCTGGTGGAGTGATAGGATTTGATTTTGGTAGCGACATAGAAGAGTTTGAGTGTTGTACAGCCGTAGCATTCGGATGGCTATTGACAGTAGAATCTAGGATTTGGTTGGGTCTGACCCAGGGTTTTTTTCAAAATCGGCACTGTATAAATGTTGTGTAAATTTTTGAAAGTGTGTATTTTAGCAATTTTTAGGTAAAAATTAGTCGTTTTTCGCACTTATAACACCATATTTTGACTTTGAGACTCGCACTACGAAAATAAAAAGTATGAGAAATTTGAATAGGGTCTTTCAGGGCTGTTTTCGAAAGTCCGAAGTAGGAATAATATATATATATATATATATATATATATATATATATATATATATATATATATATATATATATATATATATATATATATATATATATATAACTAACGTGTGATTTGAAAGTGTATATATTAAGCACTTAATATGTTTAGTAAAGTCTAATTTAAGTGTTTCATTAGCACATGTGAAATTTTGTCTTGAATATACTTTTTTCAACTGTAAATCTGTACGAAGTAAATAGTTTGCATCCGTACTGAATAATGGTTATGATTCATTTCAGCAAAGCTCATATAAACACTTGAAAGGATATATATTTAAAAACTATTAAGTTAAAATAATAGTTACCTTTCGGTTGTGGTCATTGTTGTCGCAGAAAGCCAAATTGTATCACTGTCCTTAAGAAGAAAAATTAATTCAATTCGAACCTGACATTAACGGGTTGCCCACCGGTAGAGAACGCAGCAGCCAAGCAACCATTCCAGCTTCCAGCTGAAGAAATTAAGTACACTGGTCTTTCAATAGCGCGCTACTAATGTTAGTAAAGATAAGGGGGAATTATTTTTCTTCCCGTCCAAATTACTGTCCAATGCCGTCTATCTAGTTTTCTGCCTATTACTGACAGTTCCCGTCTATGTGACCTTTTAAACTCCTTTGTCGGCCTTTAGTAATTAGACAAAACAAACAAGTCTTAATCGATTGATATGTAAATGGCGCAGAATAACTAGGAAAATATAGTTCAATTACATTAAAAACAACTATAATGCAATATTTGTAATAACACTAATAGAAAAGTATGCTAAAATAGTATAACAACAAGTTAATTGAGCTTGATATTTCAGTTATATTTTCTTGCAGTTTTACAGCGAAACGTAACTTTTTTGCAAGAAACCGTCTGTTTAGTGTTCAAAATAAACACATGTAAAGTATCCCGATACTTATCACAATCAAATTAATTTAAAAACACTAGTTATTCCAAGCTTTTGATAGTTAGGCATACTGGTAACAAGGCGTAAACAGCAATGAAGGTACAACTAAATTCTTGTATCCTAGACCTACCCCTGTGCCATAAGTCTTCATTTATTCAGCATTATCTAGGTATTCATGTAGTTCATGTAGGTATGTTCCGCATAGGTGGTCTTCACAATTCACAATCATAAGCCACCCCTGTTGAGACGACAAACAGTTTGCCCCTTTCTGACAAAGGTCAAAAGTTCGTATAGACGGGACTCGGCAGTAATTTGCAAAACTAGTTTGGACGGTATCAAACAGTAATTTAGACGGGAACCAAAATATAAGTGTATTATAAATGATTGGTTTCCTAAGTAGAATTTGATAAATTGGGAATCCCCGTACCAATGCTGCGAAATTTTAGGCGTATCAGGTTTCTTATTACATCCACACGGGATTCTTAATACCTGTATTATATTTATAGACTTAAATTTTCAAAAGCTTTACCAATGTGCTCATTAATAACCTTGTAATAATTCGTGAAATAAACTTGATAAACCGGTAGTTACTTTATTAACATTAGAAAATCTAGACTTATCAATTTTCTAATTCCAAACCACACCAATCCTTAATAGCTGTATCGTGTTTACTGATGTCAAAGGCATTTACGATGTATTCATCAATTCATCAATAACCTTACAACAAATTGTGAAATAAACCTGATAAACCGGTACTTGCTTAATTAATGCTATATAATCGAGGCTTATCAGTTGTCTTATTCCAAACCACACCAATTCTTAATAGCTGTATTGTGTTTACTGATGTCAAAGGCCTTTACGATGTATTCATCAATAACCTCACAACAAATTGTGGAATAAACCTGATAAACCGGTACTTGCTTAATTAATGCTATATAATCGAGGCTTATCAGTTTTCTTGTTCGAAACCACACCACAATTGTAATAGTTTGTCTTATAAACAATTATTCCAAACCACACCAAAATCGTAATAGTTTATGTCTTACAAACAGTCAGATGACACCACAGTCTTTAGGGAACTGCATTGAAGAGACAAAGAGGCATCAAAGTTAACAGTTAGGGCTCCTCACTACATAAACATAGGATGGCACCACAGTTAACACCAAGGGCACCTCAATACATAAGCATACAGACACCACAGTTAACACTCAGGGCACCTCACTACATTAACATAGGGCACCTCTCTACATAAACATAGGGTGCCACCACAATTAAGTGTCCGTATACCCTTTCATCAGCTGTGCTCTTGGGTTGGTGTGTTATAATATGGGCTGTGCTCTTGGGCAGGTGTATTATAATATGGGCTGTGATCTTGGGCTGGTGTGTTATAACATGAGCTGTTCTCTTAGGGAGGTGTGTTATAGTATGGGCTGTGCTCTTAGGCAGGTGTGTTATATGGGCTATACTTTTGGGCAGGTGTGTTATATGGGGGCTGTGCTCTTGAGCTTACGTTTTGAGCATACATGTAACTAACGGGGACGAAGTTTTAATTTTGGGGGGACCTATATGGCAAAATTTTGGGGACCCTCTCTGCTGTCCCTGATCGGCCGAAATTACCCTAAATTTTGCAATATCGGGTACAATTGACGACAAAAATTACCCAATTTTGCCTAAATTTTTTAAGTAATGTTACAGTATTACACTCTAGTCGCCTTTTAAAACTGCAAATTTTTGCCCAGTAAACATAATTGCATGCCTGAACAGCATCGTTAGCAAACGAATCTTGGTCCAGACGAGCTGCGATTCATCTAGCAGCGCGCGGAAAACTGCAAATCACCAAAAATGTTCTCATTCAAATTTTGAGGATGCGTACATAAGTGTGGGAAGGGGATAACCACAACCAAAACCAACACTTAGCCCCTGCCACAAAAATGCCAGATTTCAAAGCAGTTTTTACTCATTATTTATTTGTATTTTATTTTATATGTTTTTTTATTTATTCCATTTCAATTTCAGAGCGTCCCTGGCGGTGTACTTCTGGGAAATGAGCGAGTCCCCTCTGCAGTCGGCCATCGTGGGCACACTGCTCTCTCGCCATCTGGCCATTGCCTGCCAAGCCTTTGACAGCCAAGCCAGTCTCGATTGGACCGAGTTGAAAGTGTAAGAAGGGTCGATTCATACTTACAGCCGTATGTCCGTTCTGTTGGCAAAATTGTGGGGAACTGAATACACAAGTCAATGCGCCTGTACTTGTGGTTAGAATAGTATGTGATTTTGAAACCATTATGATTAGGGATGTACGTAACTATTTAGGGCATCAGTGGCCTGTTTGGATGATTAACTTGATTGGCTTTTAGTTTAATGAGAAAAAATTATCGTGTCAAATACTCGAATGTACTAATAATGAACATCAAGTGGCTGCTCGATTTTCAATTTGGTGGTGTTTCTAACATTAAAAAAACTTCATTCCGATCGAGCTAGAAACCCCTTAATTTTGCTGAATGCTAATTTTTGAAAAAATGCAAGTTTAACCCACTATTGCTCTTATTTTCGGGACCCTCCGCGTTTTTGGAACCTCTTTTTTTGTGGGGGGGGTCCAAAGTACAGAATTTTTTGAAAACTTGACACTTTTTTGCAGAACCTTGGAAAATCTGGGCGTCGGCTTGATACAACAGGCAGCGTCGGTGAACATGCTTCAGGCCTCCAACCTCCTGCTCAGACCCTCGGCCCGCTGGCGTCGACTCACTTGCCTCGATTTGGCTGCCTTGGCCGATGATGAGGTAATCTGGACCGGCCAGAGTTCAGTTTTGAATTGAGTGTGGTCAGAAATAGGTTGAGGTCTCCCCCCCCCAAGATGTGTCATTTTGGTATATACAGGGGCAAACAAATTTAGAAGCCAAGTACAAAGGCAAGCAGAATTTCTATAATATGCTCTTAAAAATGGGCATTTGTTTTAAGTTTATGCTATTTTGACCTGAATTTGGCGCAGAAATTTGTATTTTTTTTGCTAAAACATGGTTAAGGCTCGATTCATACTTACAGCCGTATGTCCGTATAGCCTACACAATGACGTCACTAGCAGCCAAGTGACGTGACGTCATTATTTTGTCATTTTGCCGGCTGAACGGACGTACGGCTCTAAGTATGAATACCCTAATATGTCGTCGAAATTAGTGAATGGGTTTTTAAAGTTACACAACCAGGCAGTCAAATTTCGGTGCAAGACTAGACCCCAGTGTTAAAGTATTTCAACAGTGAAAGTTTGTTTTTAGGTTTTTTTTGTTTTTAGGTTTTCCTGGCTACCTCCTGTGCCCAGTACACGCTGTTTCGTCAGTACAAGGCTGGCTTTGACGCCCACTGGTATGAAGTGCTGATTTCGGCTGTGACCATTTTGCCCATCTTTTTTCTCATTCGATTCGAACCCCCGCCAGACGCCTTGACTCCAGCGCAGACTCCAAACGCACAACCTGACGCCGCTGCTGCTGGGTCAAGTCCAGTCAGTAGTCTGCACAGCTCGCAGCAGGTATTTTCAGGCATTTTTTTGTACATAGAAACAGTTTTTTTATTCAAGTTTATAATTTTACTCACAATAATAGTTTTACTTTGATTAAACAGCCAATACATTGAACGGTGCAATAGGCAAATTAATGCTAACTTACTTAGTACTTAAGTACATTGTACCAATGAATTATGACTTGGTGAAAGTTGTGTTTGTGCTGTTGTCAACAATGAAACGTATGTGCTCTTAGGGCCTATTCCTTTACCGGATTAAAGGGTTAATTATAATCGGACTAAACGGTTTAAAAATGATGCTGAAAAAAGCCATTCCAAAACCTCCGGATTAAACGACTTAACAGCTAGCGCGCTGATTTCTAAGTCCGTTTAGTCCGATCAAGCTGGACTTACTTTTTCGCGCTAAACCGTTTAGTCCTAAAAGTTTAGGAATGGCCCAAATTTATAATCGGATTAAATTTAGTCAGACTAAATTTAGTCCGGTGTCATTCCTGAACTTAATCTACCCAACACTCCTAAATTTGGATTTCTTCAGAAACTATGGTTTTTTCGCACTAACCAATCAGTTTTGTCTCCGCCTACAACCTCTACTCTGATTGGCTGAACAGTTGAAGTTGACCATTAACTCGCTGTTTGAATACAGTGTTTTCTCAATATAAAAAATGTATTTGCAGCTGCACATAATGTAAAAAAACTAGCTGCAAATGATAATATATCAATTGTTTCATCTCCATTGTATATAAAGACTATTTAGCACGTACTGCTTCAGGCTAGCGTAGCCGAGTGGTTATAGAGCATTCGCCTTGACCACGACTGGCTGGACGGTTCGAATCCGACTTCAATAACTTAATAAATTAATTTTTTTGGTATTATTTTTTGATTAAAATACCATATCCAAAATCCGTTATTAATTTAATTTTTATTTTTACGCGGCGGCCTCAGCCGCCGCGTATATACTATAGTGCAAACGTGTGCATCAAGAGCACACAAATGCACCTATTCTAGTGTTAAACTGCTGCTAGGTCAGCAAATAACACTGTTTGTGTGAGCGTGTGTGTCTAGATCGTGTGTGTACGTACGTACGATTAACTGCCTGCTCAGTGCTCTCATTTACGTCTGTTCAGTGCTAACAACTTTTGCTTGCAGAAAACAGTTATTCAACAAAACCTGTCGCAGCTATGTTTCGTGGAATGTTCATTAGTGCGCCGAAAGTAAGAAACTTTGAACTAGTCTAGAGGACATGGCAACCATGCCCTGTGGCGGTTACGGAGTCTCTTGTATGGAGTATGGATACCGTTCGCTACAAAACATTAGCTGAGCTGGCCTAGCCTACATCAGCTGACTCGCACACGATGAGCGTGTGCGTTGTTTAGCTGCTGTAAAATGTGAGCTGTAAAAATTGGCTGTTATGTACGATTTTGCAATACACTGATCAATTTCGAACTTAAATTTTTCACGTTGCATCTCTTATGTAGTTAATCAAGATTTAAGCAAAACTGACCCTCCATAAATTTTTTCTGATGGAGACATTTTTGGTTATTACTGGTGACACTGTTGGCTAAGTTAAGTTTAACACTGTACTTGGCAAGTTTTTTAAATATTCTCGCTTCGAAAATTTTTAAGTTCCGCGTTTTATATTCGAAGAATATCCTCAGCACTGCAAGCAACTCGCAACGCAGTCTATCTAAAAAGTTTAACCTTACTCGCAAAACGTGCTTGTTTAAAGAATTTGTTGGAATTCGACCAAAAAAAGCAATTTTGAAGAAAATTTTTTGGAATACATTTTTTGTAACATATTTAAAATACCCTATAAAATAGCGCAATTATTCAGCTATAATTTAATATATAGATCGTCCAAATCGGTTAAGGTAGTGATAAGTAGCAAGAGAATAATTGAGAGGCACCGGGAAGTTAAGTCCGTTTCATCCGCGTAACAAATCGCGGACTAAAACTCCTTGTAAAATGCAGCGACTAAACAGACTTATTTAAATCAGGTTCAGGAACGGAAATTTTTTAATCGGACTAATTGTAGTCTAGTTGAGAGTTTAATCCGGTGGTAGTTTAGGAACGGGATCGGACTAAAAAGCTTAATCCGTTGGTAGTTTAGGCATGGGTTCGGACTAAAATTAAGCCGCAGACTTATTTTAAAACGTTTAGTCCTTTTAGTCCGACTTGTCATTCCAAAACCTCGGACTAAAATAAGTCCAGTCCGTTTAATCCGGTAAAGGAATAGGCCCTTAGTTTTTTATTCGACTTGATTCATAGTTTAATTGTCTTGAGTTTATATATGAAAAAATTTTGTGGAGGTTTGGGCTACGAACTTACGAAAAGCCAAATCCTCTTCCTTCTAGTCTAGACATTTAGACTGTGTTTAAATTAGCTCGGTCTTACTGAGAACACTCCGTAGGAAGGAACACAATTATGATTTCTGTGAAATTTTTTAGTTTTATGATTGTTTTGTTTCAAGACATTTTTTGTGTAATTTTTTTAGTTTTTTGTTATTTTTTACTATTTCAGGACCTTCCGGATGTGATTGTGGATGCCAATTTGAATATTCAGGAAAGACAAAAGCGCTACCTACGCCCTCGCTCTTCAATTCGATTCGGACCCAATTTTCGAGTCCCCAGTCGAGCCCAGTCCACGGTCTACAATGAAAAATTGTCCTGGTTGCAGAAACTAGGAATCTTCTACACGGCGCCTATAACTAGATTCACACTAAATACTGTAAGCAAGAGAAGAGGGTTTTAAGGGATAGTTTTTTTTGGTGAGTTATTTCGGGAAGCTATCTATGGGTTTTATCAAAAATTTAGATTCAAGAGATTAGATATAAATTTATTATTCATTATTTAAACTTATTTATATATATTTATTCTATAAAATCATTTGGTTAATAACACAGTGCTGGTAGAACCCATCTACTACGGAGAACACTGCTTTATATAATTATGAATGGTCAAACGTAGTTGCTTCAAGGGTAAAGTCAACTGGAAAAGGTGAAACGTTAGTTTTTGTCAGTGTGTGAGAGTATTTGCCTAGTCTCTGCCACAGCGATATTGTGTGTTTACGATAATATACCCTTATGTTCGTTCACTCAGACAATCATCAAGAGTGTTGTTTTAGTGCTGTGACTTTTTCACACTCATTTCATTTCTGAATGGACATACGGCTGCAAGCATGAATCGATCCTAAAAATGACCCATGCTGCTAGTATGAACATTCATTTGTTTAAATTGGTTTTTCAGATCTCCTACGTGATTTTCCTGGTGCTCTACGCCTATGTGATTTTGTTCGATTTCCGATTTGCCATTTCCCCCGCCGAAATTGTGCTCATTGTGTGGCTGATGTCTTTGGTCATTCATGAAATTTGCAATGTATGTAAGAATAGTGTTAAATGTCATTTTTTGTTAAATGTAGAGTATGAAGCTTTAATTTTCGTATGAAAAACCGTTTCTATCGCTGCTAATTAGGTCTCATATTGACTTTATTATGCGCTGCCCCCCCCCCTATTTTTTTGTCCGTTCAGCCGGCCAAATTTAACAAAATAATCGCGCCACAGTAAAAAGTCTGACTGAAAATAGTTGCACCACTTAGAAAACGAAACATGTGATTTTTTAGGAAAAGAATAGATTTTGACTATCAAGAGTACAGCATGTAGTCGCAGAAGTCATGCCACTAAAATAAGTAAGTGACGCAGTGAAATAGCTGTTTTATCATGTCAGACTTTAATTTGGTTTGCAGATCCTCTCGTTTCCCGGCCAAGACGCCTGGACCAAACTGGTGGACTGGTGGAACTTTAGCTCCATCTCCACTTGGAATAAAGTGGACGCCGTTGCCCTGGGAATACCCCTGCTGGTTTTCCTACTGCGCTGTTTTCAGCCTGCCTTTTATGTGGCACGTTTGTTGCTTGTGCTCAACTATACCCTGCTCACGTTCAAACTGTTCAAAGTGTTCTTTATTCACAGCTATTTGGGACCAAAAGTGGTGATGATTAAACGCATGGTAAGGATAACGAGGGGAGAGTGGTGAATGGTTTGTGTGAGATTAGACGCTTTATACTTACAGCCGTATGTCCGTTCAGTCGGCAAAGTTATGGAATAATCACCCAGTCGATGATAGAGTAGAGGAATATTGAATGGAATTTGGCTGGTGTGTCGATTGAACTAGAGGATTACTAAATATACTAAATATTGGCAATGTCAGGGAAAAACGAGACTTAGGGTCGATTCATACTTCGCGACATTGGGACAAACGATGAACGTACGTACGTACACACTGAACGGCAGAACGGCCGTTTAATTCATACTTTCGTCCGTTTAGCCGAATGCCCGTTTGCCCTTCAGCCTTACGTCCGTTCATCCGTACTAAACGGCACTATTTCACTTTGTCCGTATGTCCTGCAAAGTTAACTTCAGTTCAATTGCCCAATTTCTAGGGCATGTGGACAAACGGACATACAGCTCAAAACTATGAATTGCACCTTTGTCCGTATCCGTATGTCCATCCGTCCATGTCAGTTTTCCCTAAAAAGTATGAA
This sequence comes from Trissonchulus sp. WLG1_4, assembly GCA_030248245.1. Lineage (NCBI taxonomy): Eukaryota > Metazoa > Nematoda > Enoplea > Enoplida > Ironidae > Trissonchulus > Trissonchulus sp. WLG1_4. Next base: position 17,897 of record JASANF010011509.1, read on the forward strand.
TTGAAAAAAAACGGACGAAACTGGCTTTGTCCGTATGCCCTACGTACGTTTGTCCGTGTGCCCTACTGAAGTATGAATCGACCCTTACTCAGATGAAAGTTGAAGAGATTTCAGCCATCTTATGTGTGGCAATATCATCCGATTCGGCAAAAAGTAGTCTTAATTGAACCATTCAATGTGAAAAAGCTCAGTTTTAGGCTCGATTCGTACAGCAGTATATCTGTCCAGCCGTCAAAATTACGTAATAATCATGCCACAGTACAGCAAAGCAAAGCAAGAGCATACATGTACACGGGTCACGGGGTCTCTGGCATGGGCGGCGGGGTGCTTGTCCCAGTTTTTTCAAATTTGAGAAGGGGGGCTTGTCCCGACGTTTGGGGACTTGAACTTTCAAAAACGCAAAACATTCTAATTATTGCCTAAAATAGGTCGATATTTGCGAAATTTTTATATTTTTTCAGTTTTTCTTTTATGGACATTTTTTGAAGGATTTTACAGCAATTTCAGGCATATTTTTTGTATTTGGGCACCTTTTTTCAGCATTAAGGACAGGGGCTAGTCCCATGGGTCAATTCTGTCGGGGGGGGCTTGTTCTGGCTCTCAAATCTGGGGGGGCGTGCCCCCTTCCCCCAGACCTGCCGGTGTTCACCTGCTTTGTTTCAGATGAAAGACCTGCTGATGTTCTTTGTGGTGCTGGCCGTGGCCCTGTACGCCTACAGCGTGAGCGTGGTCGCCCTGATGCAACCAGACCAGCCGGCCGAATGGGGCATCTTCTGGGAACTGTACAGCCGGGGCATTTGGAATGTGTTCGGAGAATTGGATGAGGAAATTGTATCGGGTAGGGCTGGAAAACAATTACTGTTATTTACTGTTATTATGGTCACATAATATTGTGGACCCGTGTTCTTTAAGAAGTTTCTTGAGAGATTTTCTGTAATGTAGTACAGAGAAACTGTGGCAGATTTGTAACTTGAATTCTGTGGGCGCAAAGTTTACATAGAAATCACAAAGACCTCGAAAACGCAACTACCGCCTCAAGTGAAAGACTATGGCCGCCTGCAGTATAATTGCAGTTTGCAGAATTGTAATTTTGTTTTTTTGTAGGTGAGTACGCGGAATGCCCTGCAGACTACAGCTCTGAGGTCTGCAAGGGCCGGGACATGACCGTGTGGCCGGTTCCCTTTCTGCTGACCCTCTATCTCTTCTTTGGCAATATCCTATTGGTCAATATGCTCATTGCCATTTTTGCGTAGGTCTACAGGTCGACCTGTACTTTTGGATTATTAACTTTTATGGTAGTTGTAAGTTGAATTATACTTACTGACGTCTAGTCGTTCGGGGGTTGTTGACGTAAACTGCATCAAACTAAAACAAAAGTCTGACCAAAAAATGGGTGAACCCTGAGACAAAATAGGTGGCGTGATTTTGGCGACTACTTATTTGCTATAGTCTGTACTCTTGAACTTTGATGACTGCAATTTGTTTTTTTCGCTAAAGCTTTGTTTCAATTTTTAGTCAGACGTTTGATTTTTTTGCATCAAAAATTTTGACCGTCAAATTGCGGTAAATTTATTGGGAAAATGTCCATATCAGAAGAAAATTCACCTCACCCTCTCTGCTGCAGCCCTTATGTTGAAAAAAAGATGATGTCCCAATTTCGAATGAAAGAATGAAATGGAGGCGCCGGGAATCGAACCCGGGCCGCTTGCGTCGACGACAAGAATGCTAACCACTACACCACAGCCCCCAAACTCTCATAGGCCCTATTTCTCACTTGGCATTTCAGCCACATTTTTGAAGACGTCCAGGCTCACTCAGAGGAAATCTGGAAGTACCAAATGTTCTTCACGGTGGACAATGCCCAGATCATGCCCATCCTCCCCCCGCCCCTCTCCCTCTTCGAACAGCTGTTCCGTTTGGCCCGTGCTTGCGCCCTGTCACTCTGGTTTCACTGCTTTCGATGCTTCGACAACCAGATTAGACGCGGGGTGAAGCATATTCCCAGCATTTATGGTGGGGTTTGGTCAATAATGATTATTGTTGGGCTTGGGTAACAACTTAGTTGAGATTCAATGCAACTTCTGCTGGCACATTTATTATTGGGTTATTTTGCTAGAAAAATAAGAATTAGGGATGTGTAGCATTAGTATATTATTATAATATAGGACAGCATGAAAGACAGTTGTTTTGGCATCTAGCGTTTTTCTGGGTAATATTTTGCAGAAAATGTATATTGATCTTTTTTTGGTAGCCTGTTTAGCCCAGTTTCTGCTCGTCTTTGTTCTCGACCATAATCTATTGCTCTGTTCCTGAGCGATTCCAAAAACCAACTTTTTTTTAAAAGAGCCAATTTTCTGCTGGATTAAAGATGGGGTCACTTAATACTATCTGAAGGTGACCCTATCTTTTATATGTACTATTGAAATATTAGCCGAAAGATTAATGCGTTTAATTAGCATAATTCAAGGTACAGCCTTAAGTCCGTTCAGTTGGCAAAATGACGCCGAAATCAAGTCACAATCTAGGTATATTATTGGTGGCGGGATTGTTTCGTAACTTTGTCGGCTGAACGGACATACGCCTGTGACTATAAATCGAGCCTTATTGCCCTGGTCATACTTGTCCATAAGGACATAGAAACAGTGAAAAGGACAAACTGCAAAAGAATGTTGTCAGAAATCGTCACAATCTTTTTGCGTATTCTTTTCGTACATGAGCTGGTCTTGACCTCTACTAGGTTTATGCACGAAACTGCTACTAAATTGGTAGGTCAGTTGTTTGGAAATCGCTTAGGGATAAAACGATAGGAACAAGGATAACGACAAGTATGAACCGGGCTTAAAGGGATGAAATATAATATATATCTTTTGTCCAGGTTTTCTGCACAAGCCAGTGAAATTGTTCGACCGCGCTGACTTGGAAATATTGAACACTTTCGAGCAAGTGGCGCGAGGTGATTTTCTACAGGGACGACACCAAATGGAAGAAACCCAGCTGCATGCCTTGATTAGAAATATGGAAGAAAAGTAGGGCTGGAATTTTGGTTTAAGATAAGAAATATAGATCAGTTCATACTTCAGCCGTTGTTCAACCAAAAATATGAAAAAATCATCCTACACATATTGTATGAATTTGAGCTGAAGGCGTGAGTTTTTTTTGTTGTTTTGCCAGCTGAATGGACATACGGGTGTAACTATGCATAGTTTGCTATTTTTGAAAAAGTACATAATTGACAGCGAAATGCTGGTCCATGAGAAAAATGATGCATGTGATTTAATTACGAAAGTCTGACCAGAAACTGCTGGACCCCGAGACAAAACAGGTGGCGTGATTTTTGGAGGCTACTCCTGATACTGTGCTCTTGATGCTTGTAATTTGTTCTTTTCGTCCAGAAATTTTTTGTCAGGCTTTTTTTTCAATCCTGAAGAAGAGTACAGGCTACTAGCAAGTAGTCGCGAAATCAAGCCATCTGTTTTGTCTCAGGGTGCAGCCTTTTTTGGGCAGACTTTAGTTACAGAGCATGTTCAATTTCTTTTTTGCTGCCTCTGTTTTTTACCAAACCATCCGTGGTTTTTTTAGAATATCTGGCTTGCAAATGAGCCTGCTGGAATTGTCAGGGGACGTGACGGATCTCAAGGCGGCCAATGTCCAAGGGGGGCCTGCGTCCAGTCGCCCCAAAGACTCCACTGGCGCCATGCGGTCTCTGGTTGAAGTCAGTAGAATGCTTAGATTCATACTTAAGCCCGGTTCATACTTGTCCTTGTCCTTGTCTCCATCTTTTTGTCCCTAAGCACTTTCAGAAAAACTGGACAGCCAAATATGCTAATTTTTTGCAAGAGGAAAGTTGAGGTCACTTCTAGACCGTATACAAATAATTAGCTCAAGCGCACGGGTCAGTTTTTTCACAGCAGCTGACCGAAATTTGTCCTTGTTTCTGTCCCTGTGTCCTTAAGGACAAGTATGAACCGGGCTTTACATTCGTATGTTCGTTGAATTGGCGAAATTATGAAAAATCATGCCACCGGCTAGATACACTCACTTGCTGTGCTATGGGTGAGGGTGACGGCTTTTTGTGATTATGCCGGCTGAAGGGATATACGGCTGTAAGTATGAATCGACCGTTGAAATGATTGAGTTCAGTTAAGTATATATAATTATTACGTCATACGTGTATGATATTTTTTTACTATTTTTTACTTTTACAGACAGAGTACTAAAAATTTAATAGCGTCTGCTATTTATTGCGCGAAAGGCATGAAACAATAGAGGGGGCTTGCCCGGTTGGTGAAAAAGGGTGGGGGGCGCTTGTCTACTACCACCAAGAGTACATGATAGCTTCTCACTCTTTATAGAAGAAGAGTGAGACACTCTCTAGCCTGCCTGTGTTCTAGCACAGGCAGATGCGCTGGTCGTTTTCAGGCTACATGTTGACATTCTATGCAACATGTGGCTGACCAATCAGCGCGTAGATTCCCTGCGTAATACACTTTAGTATATAATCGCTGATGCGTTGATAAGCATTAAGACAGGGATAAAAGCTTAATAACTCATTATTTATTCATAGTCTGCTTGCAAAAACATTAAAAAAGGTTTGCAAATACCTCTAGGGATATTTTGGCAAACTTTCAGCGAAATTAATTGAGAAACTTTTGAGATATAAACTTTTCTGAATTCCTTCAAAGTTTCTCAATCAATTTCGCTGAAAGTTTGTCAAAATATCCCCAAAGGTATTTGCAAACCTTTTTTAATGTTTTTACAACCAGACCATGAATAAAAGAGTTATTAACCGTTATCCCTATCCGGTTTTATGATTGGAGCACGTGCACAGGCGTCGGCCAATCAGAGAATAGAAGCTCGCTTCTGATTGGTCAGTCACATGTTGCATAGAATGTCAACATGTAGCCTGAAAACGACCAGCGCATCTGCCTGTGCTAGAACACAGGCAGGCTGAGAGTGTCTCACTCTTCTTCTATACAGAGTGAGACGCTATTATGTACTCTTGCTACCACCGAAATACAGTGTTATAACTTTAATAGTTTTAAAATTTTCTTATTTTTGTTTTATTTTTTATTTTCTATTTCAGCCTTTGGTTTTATCGATGGACGATACGAACGATGCTTGGTCTGCAAAAAGCCGACGGGACCGATGAATTTTTAGAAATATAAAAAAAAATGAAAGGATGTCTGTTTATTTATTTTTTGAGCAGGGTTTTTTTATCGAGTGCGGCTGTGCCTTCGACTGCTGCTTGCCTTATGCTTGGTCATATTTTTATAGCTGTTTTTTCCTGGTGCAAGACTTGTCCAAAACTAGATTTGGTGGATTTGATTTGAATTGAATGAATTACAATGAATAAATAAATAATTAATTAATAGCTTAATAAGCTGTTTTCGTGGCAATTTAAAGTTTGACAGTTAGTTGCGTCATTAGATTAATTTAGCATCAGTTTTGCTATGTTTTCGAGATTCAGTGCAGTGTTAAGAAAAAAATTAATCCAACCACTGAATCCTTTTTGGACAAGATCCGTGTTGATATGGTAACTTTTTTAGCTATTCTGTTTTAAAGGACTTTATGAATAGCTTTTGAGCAAAAATATTGCTTTGCTTAGTCGTTAGTCATTATTTTGTGAATTCTACCAGTGCAGGCGTGGGCCTTATCTAAAACTGGATTTAACGGATTAACCCTGGTTCATTCTTGTCCTTAAGAACATAGGGACAGGGACAAGGACAAATTTCGGTCAGCAGATGTGAAAAGGTTAGAAAAGCGTTTCGGGCTTTGGCTAATTTTTTATATACGATCTGGATGTGACATTAACTTTCTTCATGCGAAACAACTCATTTGTCCAGGCTCATTTTCTGAAATTGCTTATGGACGAGGACGATTTAGAGATGTAGTCTCATGGCTGAGCGGTGAAGGCGTTTAGTTTCCAATCTGGAGGTTGGAGGATCGAATCCTAGCTGCTTGAGCAGGTATGTAAGCTAGAGCAAGATTAGGCTTTTGCCAACCCAGCAGTCCATCCTCAAGGAGCCAATAAATTGGTTCCGCCATTATGTGGGAAGGTAGGGAACGAAGAAAGGGTCCATTTACGTGCCTTGGCGACTGAAAGTTTGGAGTAGGCTGAAAAAATCTTTTACCGCTTTAGAATTTTCCGGTTCAGCCAGCAGTATTATAAATTAAAGTTTAAAAACAAATTCAGTTTTAATCCGCTTAGTCCAGTTTTGGCTAAGGCAATTTGCTCTCATTTTTTGCAATGAATTTTTACCCTATTGTTTAATTGTATAGAATGTCAGTGACTGTATATACCTTTGTAGCTGTGATAGCTTTGATTCGTTATGATGTTAGTTATTTTGACCAAATTTTCTATCACTTCTTTTCTCGTTTGTTATTGTTATATAATGTTTTTGGGTTACTGCAGTATTTTGACTCGACAGTATTTTGTAAGGACTGATATGTCACTTCGATTAATAATTTTGCGGATCGGATTCAAAGCTCGTGAATCGGATCGGGATTCGGTTCAGAGTTCGTGAATGAGATCGGGATCGGGTTCAGACTGTGTGCGTATATGGGGTCGGGTTGAGTGCTTGTTAATGGGATCGGGATTAGGTTCAGAGTTCGTGAATGGGATCGGGAGTAAGTTCAGAGTTCGTGAATGGGATCGGGATTAAGTTCAGAGTTCGTGAATGGGATCGGGAGTAAGTTCAGAGTTCGTGAATGGGATCGGGGGCGGGTTCAGGCTGTGCGTATATGGGGTCGGGTTGAGTGCTCGTTAATGGCATCGGGATTAGGTTCAGAGTTCGTGAATGAGATCGGGATTAAGTTCAGAGTTCGTGAATGGGATCGGGATTAGGTTCAGAGTTCGTGAATGGGATCGGGAGTAAGTTCAGAGTTCGTGAATGGGATCGGGGGCGGGTTCAGGCTGTGCGTATATGGGGTCGGGTTGAGTGCTCGTTAATGGCATCGGGATTAGGTTCAGAGTTCGTGAATGGGATCGGGATTAAGTTCAGAGTTCGTGAATGGGATCGGGATTAAGGTCAGAGTTCGTGAATGGGATCGGGGGCGGCTTCAGGCTGTGCGTATATGGGGCTGGGTTCAGTGCTCGTTGATGGCATCGGGATTAGGTTCAGAGTTCGTGTATGGGATCGGTATCGGGTTCGGAGTTCGTGAATGGGATCGGGATCGGGTTCAGACTATGTGCATATATGGGGTCAGGTTCAGTGCTCGTGAGTGGGATCGGGATTAGGTTCAGAGTTCGTTTATGGGATCGGGATCGGGTTCAGACTGTGTGCGTATATGGGGCTGGGTTCAGTGCTCGTTGATGGCATCGGGATTAGGTTCAGAGTTCGTGTATGGGATCGGTATCGGGTTCGGAGTTCGTGAATGGGATCGGGTTCAGACTGTGTGCATATATGGGGTCGGGCTCAATGCTCGTGAATGGGATCGGGAGTAGGTTTAGAGTTCGTGTATGTTACGGGGATCGGGTTCGAAGATTGTGAATGGGATCGGGATTAGGTTCAGTGCTCGTGAATGGGATGGGGATCGGGTTCAGACTGTGTGCATATGGGGTCGGGTTCAGTGCTCGTGAGTGGGATCGGGATTAGGTTCAGAGTTCGTGTATGTTACCGGGATCGGGTTCGAAGTTTGTGAATGGGATCGGGATTAGGTTCAGTGCTCGTGAATGGGATGGGGATCGGGTTCGGTTCAGAGTTCTGGAATGGGATCGGGACTAGGTTCAGAGTTCGTGAATGGATCGGGATCGGGTTCAGACTGTGTGCGTATATGGGGTCGGGTTCAGTGCTCGTTAATGGGATCGGGATTAGGTTCAAAGTTGATGAATAGGATCGGGATTAGGTTCAGTGCTCGTGAATTTGATCAGGATTGGGTTCAGTTCACGGTTCGTATATGGGATCGGGATCAGGTTCAGAGTTCGTGAATGGGAACGAGATTGGGTTCTGTCAGAGTTCGTATATGCCATTAGGAATCTTGATAAGAAATTTAATTAGATCGGGTTATAAGTTCCTGAATAGGATCGGGTTCACTGTTAATTAATTGCACCTGGTTAATTATTTGCGTATATCTGCATACATGTATGAGGAGGTGGGGATGGGCATGGGGGACAATAAAATGGAGGGGCCGGGGGGAGGATACCGAAAATTTGGGCAAAATCTATTAAAAATGGCACTTTTTTGGGAAATTTTTAAAAAATTGCAAAGTTTAGGGTATATATTTTTGATCGATCCGGGGGGTAGATTCTCAAAATTTTGGCCGGGAGCCCCCCAAATGTTGACCCCGTTTTGTCGTGTGAAATCGGGATAAGGATTTTTGCGTATGGGATCGGAGTTTAAAGTCCGTGTATCAAGTCGGATCGGGTCGGGTTTAAGAGTTCGCGCATGGATTGTGTTTGGAATTTGCATATTGTTATGGTATCGAGTCTGACATACCTAGCTGCTTTTTTTATTGTTATTTTTAATCCATGTAATAGCATTAGATTTAATTAGCAGCTTATTGGATATCTTAATAGGCAATGATTTTTAAATAAACGTTATTGTTTTATGGTTTTTAGAATTGTTGTTTTTAAGACTTGTTACTTCGTAGCGATAATTTTGTTAGGTACTGGGGCGTAGTCAAGTTTATGTTGGGTGAAGTGGGGGAGATCCCCCCGAATTTTTTAGACATTTTACTTTACAGAAGGATCCACCGTTGTCCCCCCTTTGGTTTTTATGGTCCTGCCGGAAAAGTTTTCGATACGTCTACAATACACATTCGGTCAAATGTATAAAATTTCTCCGTATATGGGTACATTGTCCACTATTTATTTTCTAAATACATTGTTTAGTGTATAGTTTATCCGCCCGGCGTTTTCTGTGTTTTTGAGCTCCAGTTCTACGTTCGACGCCGCTCTGGTAGAAATTTTAGTTGTTTTTGAACGAAATGTGCCAATTTTTTGAGTATTTTTGTTGGGTTAGAATTGCAATTAAGTGCATTTTTCAACACGTTTCAAAAATCGAAGTCATTGACCCCTGGAATATTTTTACTGGCTACGCCAGTGGTTATAACTGAATTTCCAACAGTTGCTTATTATAAATATATCCGGATTTCAGAAATTATGAATTGGGCCTTTCTTTACAATTTTTTAAACCTAAAGTTTTTTGCAGAGTATGAAATGAATCAGTCAAGTTTTGGCAATATTTAGTTTTTTGTTAGTGGTTTGCTTGCAAAACAGTAAATAAAAAAACAGTAAACAGTTTATATTAACAAAATGTTCACAACTCTTGCAAATAGTGATTATATTCTATGCACAATGTATCTAAAGTTTTATTAAATGTTAGGCATTTATTGAAACTAACTCTGAGCCTCTCCAATATATATCAGTTCATATACTATCCTTATCATTCATCATACAACACAAAACCTCCAACATAATGACGTGACGGTATGTTTGTTGCTAAAAATGCTGAATATATTTCCACTGTCAAATCCACGCAGCTTTAGTCAGCAGCTCATTATATATGCATTCCAAAAAGTTCAATTGGCCTCAGTTGCAATGTGTAATGTGGTTGTTACTATACTCCTGTACATATTAGCTAGCGTTGTAAAGTGTCATGCAAAGAATATCACATACTACCCTCCGGTTTACATGGGATGGAATTTCACGTTACGTTGCGATACCAGCGCGCAGGAGCCACTGCTTGGGTGGTATACCCCCGCGGGCATTGTGGTTCACAGCGCCGATTCTTCTGAGTAAGTTCCACTTTTAGGTAAGCGTCCGGCTTGTTGCGTCAAGTCAGTTTTTTGATTGACATTTCGATGGAAGGTGTTTTTAGAATGTTTCACCTATGTTTTTTGGTTTGCAACTTTTAGGGTGGATTTCACGAAGGTGGTTTTACTAAACCATTGGTTTTACGTACATTTTGCATGATTTGCACGTAATTTCATTACGAAATATCGAATGATTCGTTACGAATTTTGCAGATTTTCTTAAACCATTGGTTTAGCTCAGTTGAAATTTCAAACCTGCTGTGCAGTGGTGAAATTCTCTGGCAGGTCTCTGTTCTGCTCAAATTTCAACTGAGCTAAACCAATGGTTTAAGAAAATCTACGAGATTCGTAACAAAACATCCGATATTTCGTAATGAAATTATGTACAAATCATGCAAAACGTACGTAAAACCAATGGTTTAGTTAAACCACCTTCGTGAAATCCACCCTTAAAGTTTTCAATTTGGGTGATTCCAGAACTTAATGCCAATTTCCCTTGCAAGTTTGCTACTGTTTGGTATTTGTATCTTTTAATCATGTCTTAGTCTTGGCAACAGTTTTTCATGGGAACTTGAGTTTTGAACAGTCCAGATCAGAATCAATCTCCCTTTGTTGTACCAACTTTTGTTCAGGCTACAGTCTACAAAATTTTGGGCTGGGCTCTCACAATGACCCACGCCGAAACGGTACACCAGTGACTCATGTATATAATTTCAGTAAATACGAAGCATACGCAGACGGTCGGTTATTGGTTAAAAACGTGGATACCTCAGATAAAGGATTATATACTTGTATGATCATTTCTGGCGACTCCGGTCGTATTCGCGAAGAATTGACGGACGTTACTGTAATTTTAAAACGCAAAGATTATCTTAAAAGTACTCTTGTAGGCATTGCAGCCGCCCTTTGCTTTGCTATACCTGCAGCACTGTTTTTGCTGTGGCAAGAACGATACCGAAGGATTCAACCCGTACCCCCAA
>JASANF010011510.1:0-35808 GCA_030248245.1 Trissonchulus sp. WLG1_4
CGTAACCCAGCCCCTGAAGGTTTTGGAGTGTTTCCGTACCTTCCTATGGTGAACGTCAGCCGGTCAACGCCCACACACTTCGTACAATTGTATTCAAATGTATCTGCGCTCTGATTGGCTATTTTAATTTGTTGGACAAGTCGATTTGAAATTTTGAAATATAAACATTCCTTGTTATGTGTTTCAGTGCGGCGGTGTTTGCTCAGCTGCTGTTCTTTACCGCAACTTCCTGACAACGTAGATGAGGATCTGCTTAAGGCTCCCGCACTCACTCCGCAACAGTTTCTCCCCCTTATGGCGTAGATTACTATCATATCAGGTTAGAATGTTTTATTATAATAAGCGACATAAAAAAGTTTCAGCTTCGGAAATTTATATGAGGAAGATGAGTAGGGTGTTTCTATATGCATTGTGGGGCCACATGTACCTGTTCTGGCATGTAACTCTAGTTTTGTTTGCGCTCAAATCGCCCAAACCTAAAAAAACATCGACTTAATCTATGTTTTTTCAGAATAGCCCTGGTGAGGCTTGGGTGGGCTGGAATGGTGAGGAAGTCCGACTGACTGTCTGCGAGGCCGTATTGAGTTCCCTGGCTGATTTGGTGGGACTGCTGGGAAACGGAGACACGGACAGACCGCTCTGTCATGGACTTGTGCTTTACGCCAAGTAATGCCCGATGGTCTTATACTTGTCCTTAAGGACATAGGGACAGGGACACGAACAAATTCTATATAATTGAATGTTGTGGGAAATCGAGACATTTTGCTCACTTTTTTGCACACGAACAGGACCTGACTCCTGCTGTGTTCATGCACAATATTTTATAATACTATTTTTGTTTACAAAACCAGGTTATTCATTTGTAGTTGCATTTTCGAAACTACACCGTTTACTGGTCACTGGTCGTTATCCTTGATGGGGGTTCGTGTCAGCATTACTGGCTGGCTAGTAAGCGATTTTTTATTGGAATTTTAATGGGCGTTAACTTTATCGATGTTTTCGTGTGTTTTTATGTGTTTTTTTCTGTTTTTTTAGAGAGCTACTGCCTGTAGTACCAAACGGAGTCATGTTTGAGAAGTGGGCATCTAGTTTTCTGCAGCAACTCTTGCTTTGGGCGAATAAGTAATTTCTATAGCATTTATATTTTTGAATCAGTTATTTGGCTTTATTTACGTGATTATTTGACAACTGCAACAAATTGAATCGTTATTTTGATACTGTTTTACTTGTTATTTCGTGCATTGTTTGCGAATGTTGTCCATTTACTCGAATCTTGGTGATAAGTTACTACAACAAAAGTTATGTTTGAAACCTGAGTACAATATTAGTTTAAATTGAGTCTGCAGTGTGCCTCAATGAAGGATACCTACCAGGTCATTGTAAAATTATTGCTTTCTGGAAAATTGTTGCGATCATGACGTATGGCTGTCAGCTGTTTTTGCACGTTTGGATGGATGTTATGGTATTGGTGTGTTTTTTTATTTCAGATTTGACTGGTGGGACTGGTCGGGTCTGTACTGGCTGGTTGGCGCCACGCTGTCTCTGCTCGCCGACACGACCGACCCCGTCTGGCAGCAGCTCACAGCATTCATTCATCAAGTAAGATCACGACCTGACTCTTAGTGATAGTATTAGAATACTTGCTATTACTTACTATTACAAAATATAGCTCCACCCCCTCTTCTAGTAACTACTATAGTATAGCTACTTACTTATTTACTGTAATTGCTATGCGTTAGTGGGAGAGCTTGGCGCCCTCAGCTTTCTGAGCCAGTATCCCAGCTTTGAATCTCAGTTTTTGCTCAACAGTTTTCTCTTATGTGGCATGTGCACAATCATTTTTATGAGAATAGTAGAAACAAATGTCAACTATGGATTTGGTAAATTGGAGTACATCGCCTGTAACCCTGCCGTTGGCTAAAAAGTTAATATTTTCCAATTGTTTGTATGTGTAGTGCAAATTCAGGTATTTTCGCCACAGATCAAGTGAGCGTTTTTTTTTGTTTTTGTGAACGTTTTTTTGAATTTTTTTTGGGTTCTCGGCTGGACAGCGTCGGTGACTGCCCCTTCCTGCCTGCCCGGATTGCTGGATTTACTCTTGGCGCTCCCCCAACAAATTCTCGCTCAAATTCATTTACCGAAATTAGCGCCGATTATTAAGGTTTGTTTTTCTGTGTTCTAATTGTAATTCTATTAGATTGTACTGTTATTAAATTATATTATTATGCACATACATGCGTGATCTGGCACAAAATAGCAAAAAAAACTTAGCTGAAAGGATTTTATAGGCATTTCATGCTGTTGTTAAGGTTAAGTAAAACTTTTACGTTTTCCAGTTGGCCAGTCCGGAGCACAATTTAGGGTATTTTGGGCTTGTTTACAATCAAGAGTTCATAATAAGATTATGTATTCTTGTTAAAATGTATAAGTTTTATAGACGAATCAATGGTCCTTCTTTTCAGAGCGGTGTGGCTCGTGGTAGCATTGAGACTCGCAACGACGTGGTCTGTGCCCTCTCGCAATGGTCGCGCACTATGCCCCGACAACAAACCACCCAGCTTATCACTGATATATTCCCGGCTCTGCACAATTATGTTCGCACACCGCCAACTAGCGCACAACACAACAGTACTGGTAAAATTTAATGCATCATGTTATGTAGTGTATGAAAGTCTAGAGTTGCATAAGGTAGTGAGTAAGGTAGCGGGATGTGACAGCATAAGTGTTAGATTAGAATGTAGCCGGGTGGGTATAAGCGTAGCGAGAAACACGAGAAGAGAAATAGTCAAATTATGTTTGAAAGTTTAAATTGAGTTATTAAACTTTTATCCCTTTCTAATTACTTAGTGCATCAGCGATTATATACTCGAGTGTGTTACGCAGAGAATCTACACGCTGATTGGTCGCTTATCTGTTTGAAAAAAATCATCAGGTATGCCGAAAAGGACGAGCGCATCTACCAGCGCTAGAGCACAGACAGGAAGAATGAAGTGACACCAAGAGTACATAATAGTGTCTCACTCTTTATAGAAGAAGAGTGAGACACTCTCCTTTCTGCCTGTGTTAAAGCGCAGGCAGATGCGCTCGTCATTTCCAGCCCACATGTTGCCGTTTTATGCAACATGTGGGTAGCCAATCAGAAGCAACCTTCGCTTCTGATTGGCTGGACGCCTGTGCACGTGCTCCAATCAGCACGCAGGCGGCCTCACGTGCTATTGCCTGAAATTTGTCAAAAATACATTTAACTTACCAGTTAACATCATATTCAGCACATACTAGCAATAATCGCTGAAAACGGTGATAAAAATGTCGGCAAAATATAACTTTGGGCAAAAAAAAAGAAAAAAACCCCCAACCCGACCGATCATGGCAAAATGTAACAATGAAATGGCTGTAATGGCGGCCAGTGTGCTGATTGGAGCACGTGAGGCCACCTGCGTGCTGATTGGAGCACGTGCACAGGCGTCCAGCCAATCAGAAGCGAAGGTCGGAAATGACGAGCGCATCTGCCTGCGCTATAACACAGGCAGGCTGGAGAGTGTCTCACTCTTCTTCTATGAAGAGTGAGACACTATTATATTGCACTCTTGGTGACACGTTACTATGTACTCTTGTTGCACTTATAATTATTGTATATTTTTCAGAATCTGGCAAGGCTGAGGATGAGTCTGTTCGCTGTGGCGTGTTTGGTCTGCTGGGGAGTTTGGGGGAGTGGCCGGAGACCGAGGACGAGACCCCCTGGCTGGCCTGGGACACACAAACCCACATCACATTCCCACTCCCTTTCCAGCATCACAAACTCGATATTACTCTTGGTACGTTTGGCTGTGTCTGTGAGCGGTCATGATGGTGTAAAAATGAGTGCGCTGCTTGGAATTAATTAATTGTTTTTGAAACTTCCTTTCCGGAAATTTTCTTTTGTATTCTATGTGATTAGGCTTTGAGCAGAATTTTTGAGTAGAGTAAGGACACACTTGCTTGATACAATACTTAAGCCCAATAGATCAGTTTTAGACGATTAGAGCACAACATAGGGCGGAATCAGGCAGGAGTAGCGCTAAGTGCTTGAAACATAAATTACGGTATAGTTTTGTCGTCAGTCAAGTCGCTACTCGCTAGTAGTCGCTAGTTTGTGAATACAGCACCCTTATTCATGTGTTCTGTTGTGCCAGACAGCGTACTGTCCCGCGTGTGTTCCCTCGCCCTGGAGTCTGGGGACGACGAACAGCGACAAGCGTCTGCCTGCGAACTGCTCCATGCCCTGACCATCCTGCTACTGGCCACGGGCGCCACAAATCCCACTCATTCCACTCGATCTACTCAAGTATTGCTCTTGGTTTTATTTTACGAAGATTGCGCAATTGTAATATGAATTGCACAGACATGCTCCTCCATGCTTGTGTACTAAGAGTGGTTGCCAAAAAAATAAGCTTTGTGTGTACACAAGTGTTAATCAGTTCAGATCCATACAATAATTATACTACTAGAATTATGTCGGTTATGGGTCATATTTCTGGTCACACATAACCGATACTGTTTATTTGTTTTAGCGAGACGTTCCAAGCAGCGAAAAAATTTGGGAGCGCTTATTCCCGGTGCTTCTACAACTGGCCGCAAGTCAGGACGGGGTACGTTGACTGTGTTAGATTTCTAGAACATTCATGTTTGTATGACACTTCCTGTGTATGCCGTGGTGCGCCCGTCCTATGCGGAGCACAAAATAGCCCCTTTATATACTGTTTTCAAAAGTGGTGACTGATGGGTTCCCCGCTACTCAGTTTCCGCTACTAAGTCCTCATTTCAATACACTAATGATAATCCTGAATATTAGTGTACAGAACAGACGGGGACTTAGTTACCTAGGTCCTCGTGTGTGAAACTCAGGGGAGGAGTACACTTCAATGCTGCTTATCAATGGAAGGAATTTATTGATATCCTGAAATGAGGCGAGCGCTATTTGTTTTTTCCCTAGAAAACTGTCCACAAACTGGCTATTTTCGCATAGGGTTTAATGGGAAGCATGTTATGCTCTTTCTTAGTATGTACTCTTGCTGCTCCAGTGAATACTAAAGAAACTGAAGCTCTTACTAGTGAACATTCTCAACCCGTCAAAGGATTGGCTCATCGTAGAGCTGTCACATTCGCTGCCTTCTCCCAACTCCTAGTCGTTTATGACGTTTTAGTTGACCGCTAATCTAGCATACGAACGGTAACTAGAAGTATGAATTCATCGATGTCGTTTCATGTCTAATTTTTTAGTGTTTTTTCAGTTGCGAGTGGATCTGTTCCGACCACTTGTTTCGCAGCTGATCCATTGGCATTCCAAGGATCCCAATCACCCAGATGCCCAAGCAATCGTCAATGCTATTTGGGTATGTCATGACCTTACCTCATTCAGTTTTTGGATTACCGACCGTTTGCGACGCAATGGTAATCCGTTAGTCTCCGAATGTCCGTTGTTTTTAAAATTGTGATTAAAAATAACTTGTTTTGTAGTTCCAATTTGTAGGTCCCTTTGGTAGTCGTGTAAACAAGCCCAATCTGCGGCAAAATTTTCAGCAAGTATAAAAGCATGCGTTTTCAAGTAAACTGACCACAGGTCAGTTAAAACCTGTTGTGCAGCTAAAAAACTTCCCCATCAACATTTTCTTATTGAAACATGTGAAGACTTTCGAAGATTGATAGGTTTATGCAAAAGTATGTAAGCACGTTTGCACCTTACAATGCACCTTAACAATTAACGTGATTGTGTATTGTGAATTGTGATAAACAGGTATTACATAAATTGGCATCTGTTGATCCGAATCTACATCACAAGTTTCCATTTAGGAAAAACTGAAGCTACCAGGTGGTTTATAACTAACTATACAGTCGACGAAATTTGTATGAAAACCAAAGCACTAGCTACAGGTAGGTACTGGCCAAAATTTGTGTTGGTTTTGTGCAGCGAAACATTGCAAGTCAATATTATTTGTATGTTCATTTCTATGAATGATCGATCACAAAACAATTGCAGACAGTAGTAATGTGACAGCAGCTATTTTACACTGAAACATGAGCTAAACAAATGCACACAAAAACTTTGGTGGCAAATACTGCTGCAAAAGTTTGCTGCAGACGCGTACTTTCGGTAAAAGGTGAACTAAACACGCGCACTGACATTCGAACGCAAGGAAACCAGTGTATTGTTACAAAATCAAATTTAAAGACCTGTTGTGGTGTGGCACAACAGGAACAAGCAAAGACCAATGCAAAAGGGGCCTGGAAATATCAAACTTATATTTTCACTCCGTGAACCAAAACCTGCTGCGCAGCAGATAAATATTTGTATGGAAAATCTTTTTGCTGGCGAAGCCATACCATCGGCGTTTCTCAATTTCCGATATATTACCAATTTGCGATATATTAGAAGTTTCACGCAAAAACGAACAAAAACGGCTAATCGGACAAAGTAAGGTTTTCTTAAATTTTTTAACTTAAATTTTCAATCCAATGGAAACGTGAATATTTGTAGAAATAGAGACAAAAGCAAAATTTTTGTATGCAAGGACTGTAATATTCACCCAAAAAATTTTGTTAATGTGACGTATTGACGTAATTATGTAATTTTTTAGTTTTTCGCTACTTTTTTTATGTCTTGCACGTCAGTACTGTTATGTATTGGCACATACGGAGTGGTAATATATGTTATAGTTTGAATATAGTAGTGAAGGTTCTTTTTTGAAAAAATTTCATATATTTATCCAGCCCAGCATGGGGCCCGAATAGCCACCGACGCGGATCGGCTTGCGAAATTTTTTTTAAAAAGAAACATCATCCATAAAAAGTGGCTGTCTCGTTAGCTTACAATTTGTCTTGTAACTATGAATGTTTAGCAATTCGTGCTTGCCACAGCCACAGTGCATTGTGACTTCTGGTTCTAAGCCTACGTATTTTCCATTATATAGTAAAGCCCCATACTTGTAAAATTTTGCCTGTGATAAAGTCCATTTTATTTTTATCGCACGGTTGTTCTCGACTGAGAGAAAATGAACAATTTGAAACTATGTCAGCATTAAAAAATCGAAGTGAGGCTTGTATAATTTCAGACTCTGAGATTTGAGCAAAATGTATTATGTTTATTAAACAATCACGAAGTCAATAATGTGTACGCAAAGTGGCTACTGTTGATCGATGCTTCATCTGAGACGAAACTATTGTGCAGGAGACATATTTTGTCAGTGCTATTAATCCTATATCAATATCACACCTTTTTGGATCTTTTCATCAGTAATAAAAGTGAAATAATAAATTAGTATTATTATGCACAGATTAATATTATTATTGTTACTATGTATTGTAATTTTCATAATGATTGTAGGATGCCGTCGGTGGGGGCCAGGACGCGGCAGTGCAGCAGCTGGGTTGTTGCTGTCTGGCTGAGCACTTCCGTTGGACACTAAAACATAGCGGTGTTCAGGACGTAAGGATAAGCGCAGTCTGAGCTGTCGTTTGCTGCATTTGTGAAGTTAGAGCAAGTGAAGAGGAATCTAACTGTTTTTTATGGTTGGATTGATCAGACAATCAGTGCTGATTAAATGAACTGAATATCCGTGTATTTCAATAATTGTGTTGTATCATTGTGATTTTTGGACTGTGCATGCATACACACAACACTTTAGAATATGCTAATATTCTTCGACTTCGACTATGCTTTTATTTATGACAATGATGATAAAGTAAGTAAGCAAAAAATCATGCTTTTTCTAATTTGCCACAGTTATTTTTTTAGGGGATTACATGTTGAGTTCGAAAATTTTAATCCGCCATTTTTATTTGTTAGCGCGATCGAGTGGTTGATTTGTGCGGAGCGGTGGTGGAGAGACTGCAAGCCAACGCCATCCACCCCGACCCCAGGAGACGACATGGTGCCACACAAACATTCCAGGCCATTGGACAAGATCTCAGGTTTCATTGATTTCACAATGGTTTTTGTCAAAATTTTGGGTGGAAGTTATAACTGAATGTTGACATTAAAATTTTTCTTCGAATCAAGTGAAAGTCTATAGGCTTGAGACCATAGCATTTTAAGTGACGAATTATCAGTATTTCACAAATTACTTTAATAGAAACATTAAGAGGGGGTTGTTAATTCTGGCTTATTTGTAAGAAATAAATATTTTTCTTTACAATTTATCATTCAATTTTAACTACTTTCTGTTCCTATGACTCTTGAATTTATTATTAAAGCTAGTAATAGTTTGCTGACAAATAATTACGATAAATTCATGCTTCATTTAGTCATATTGAGTCTTAAAATTAAAGTTTAAAAAATAGTTTACTTAATCTTAGTAACTTTTAGATTTACATGAGTATTAACATTCACATAATTCCAGTTAGTTCATCGCGAATTTTCTTTATGTTTTAGAAATGAATCGGTGCTATTGGACGTGTATGTGTTTGATTTGATACAGCACTTAATACAGTGCCTTAGTCTGTGCGAGGGGGGCGGGGACCAGGAGAGACGAGCCACAGACTGTCTCCAGTCATGTCTCCAGATGCTCGTGCATAGACAGAGTCAGTCAAGGGGGCACAAATCGCTGCACACCCCAGAGGCGCGAGTTCCCACGTATGTGTTTCAGATTTACGTAAACTTTAGCTTGGTTGATATTTGTCCGTGTCCTTGTCTGCCTGACATTGTTCCGTAAGCCAGTGCAGCGAAACAGTAGTATAGATTACCCAAATTAGCGACGGTTCGGTACCGGTACCGGCCCAGATTTTCGGTACCGATCGGATTAAGGGGGATTAATCCAGCCCGGAATTTCGGTACCGAACCGATTGAGGGGAGTTAATCCGGCCCAGAATTTCGGTACGGATTCCGGATGAATCCGGTCCAGAATTTTGGTACCGAACAGATTAATCTGGCCCGGATTTTGGTACCGAACGAATTAATCCGGCGCAGAATTTCCAGCGGTTTCCAGCGAGAGCATATAATTTTGTGTGAGAAATTATGGGAGAATTTATGGGACGGTTATGTGAAGACATCTGAAACACTTTATGTATTTTTCGTAACGTTCTCATAAGTTCTCCCATAAATTCAATTTATGTAAGACTTTATGTAAAGACTTATGTAAAGCTTCCGAAATTACCCCCATGTCGTTTATATACAGAAAGCTGCTGCATGTCTTGTTTTATATAAATACGTATTACTCTTTAATACTTTAATGCCTATATTATGTTATATGTATATGAGAACACGCTGTACAGCACAGGAGCGCTGGACTAATATATGCATATTGCATATATACAATACCTAGGAGAAAACCCGCCGCATGTACTGTTTTCTACAGGCTGTTTTTTATATACGCTATAGTACTTTAATGCATATCATTTAATACTTTGTGCCTCTACATGTATGTATGTACGGTACGTATTAAAGAACATGCCACACAGCACAGCAACACTGTACTAGTATTATATGTCCATATACGATGTGTATACGAGCACTCACGAGACAGCAGCGCAGGATTTGCTACTACGTTTTGTACAGTGTAGTAGGCATGTATTTGGCGTATGGAGTGTTGAGTGCATATATATTATACAGCGCAACAGGTCTTCGTTTTTATTATGGTGCAGTAACGCTGGAATGACTGCATCATTCTCAATGTGGGCACACAAAAGGTTTCAGTCGAGTTTTGATAAGTTAACCTAGAAATTTGAACTTATTGAAGGTTTTTGCTGTCAAATGTTGCGTATGTATACCATTTTTATTTTCTTGTATTAGTGTTAGCCGTAGCTATAGCTTGGTAACTACTTAAAAAATGATATCATACACAATGATTTATACCTTTTACGCTGTCTTATACTTAATTTAGTCAAAGATTTTACAAAATTTTTACAAAATTTATGTCAAGTTACAGATATTTTTACCATGTTTCACACAATTTTATTAATAAAATACATCAGCTTGAACATAATCACACAATGTATCATTCACCATTAACCTGTCATTCTTTAATCTTTACTTGTATTATTCGATGGTTGCTTTGTATTTATGTTTCTCTTGTATTATAACTCTTGCTTCTAACCTGGTTTGGCGCGATATCGTCACACCTACAACAGAACGCAAACACTAAGGATTGCGGAAAATTAAAACTTTAAGCGCTCAACTTCTGTTAAGCTTAAGCAACAAACCTGAATTTTGTATAACCAAGTTTTGAGCAAACCGATTTGGTATTAGTCGGGATACCACAGAAAGGTATAATATATAAATATACGTATAATCTTGCTAAGCATAGATAAGCATTTTAACCAACAGTGATATTATACACGCGGTTAGAGCCGATGGTGCCCAAAATAGTAGAGCATAGCAAACGGTTTATTGGTCAGTCAAAATAGAATAGTTCTCAGACGTTTAGAAGGTTGTTTTTCAGCTTGTTTGAACACTAGGGGTCAGAACTGTAAACGGAAATGCACATACCCTACCGACCTGTTACGCTACCTGTCTCCCGAATGACATTTTTCTTATCTAGTATTTTTTCTGGATATTTTGTAAATACGATGTAATTTTTACGATTCAATTTTTCCTTTATACCAGCCATTTTCTTTGTGCAGTTTTAATTTTGCGCCTAAATGCATAACGCACAAAATTTATTTGGGTTTTTGTGTCATGTAACATTTTGCAATTATAAATACATCTATGATCAAGTATATCATTAAGATCGTACGTATATATCATTAAGATCATGTTAACTCTTCCTTTTTGGTCTTGTTTACTACCTCTTTAAAACAATTTTTACTCATTAACATAATGATTTAGCGTGTAAAAGAACGTTTCACTACTTGGTATTTTTATATTATTATCGAGTTCTGTTGCAGACGGTTGTCTGTAGGTTTAATTAGTATTGGTCTGTATACAGCACTTCACATTGGTTTTTGACATCAGATATAAGCATGTTACCTTAAGTTGTATTAATGACGTATTTTTGTTGTTTAAGATGATGATATCTCTTCGTTGCCCCTCCCCATCACCAGCTGTGGCCTGTTGCTCAACTTTACAAGTCCTACAATTGTAACAATTGTAAGTGCAAAATCAGGTGATTCGTTACGAGTTCATTATATAAATTCATTACGAATCACCTGATTTTGCACTTACAATTGTTACAATTGTGAGATTTGTAAAGTTGAGCAACAGGCCCCTGATCGCGAGCAACTATTGAAAGGAAATTGCATTTACGTCGATTGAAGACATGTTAGCTCACGCGAAAGCTGAGTCTAGTAGAAGTAGGCGCGGTAAAATATTCCCGTGTCCTATCGCCACGTTTCCTACATCAACACACCCGCCGAAATCCCCTTTACATTTTTAAAATTTCTTTTCGGCCAATCACGAATTTTCACCAACAGGTTTAAGTAAACGTTCAACAAGCAAATCACTTAGTGTACGTATGTTGAATCAATCCGCTCCACTGGTTCGAAAAAAGTGATGTTGCTTGATACGATAGATTCACGAATGATGCATTTTTAATTTTTTTAAAAATTTCACCAAACCTTTGACTAAATTATATACGCGTCTATCCGAATTTAAGACAGTAAAACCTTTCAAACAATCGGATAACTTTACGATATGGAGTTTATTGAGCGGTAAATACTTGTATTGTCGACTGCCGAGCCTCAAGTGTTTGCAAACTGAATATTGCTCAAATTTGGGAGCTATATCTTCGGAACTTCAAGGCTCGTCCCACTATAATTGAATTCTGACCCCATGGGTGTACGCAGCTCAGTTTTGAACTGGTACGCCACTTCATACTGAAGACTTTATGCTGCCTTCAGTAACGGTTTGCTATGAAGGCACAAAGACCTGGGTGTGCATACCACTTTCCGAACTGGGCATACTATTGATTCTGCTTAAATTGTTTTTTGCTTCGGAATGCCCACTAACGTTATTGCGAAAAAAAGTAGCCTTTATTCCGCGAAATTCATTACTTAATTTCCATATTGACATATTATTAATCGATCAAAATGCAGGTGATATTGTAATTACTATGCCGTTACTATCGTGCCTATGAAGTAGCTAACCAAAATTTTGGTATTTCTATCGCAATGAACTTTATTATGGACTCGTATGTTGAAAATTTTGAAAAGTTGTTGCGCAACCATTGATCCGACGTGCACATATTGCATACGTGCGATATTTGTGGAAAACAATTTCAGCGCGTATGGAGTGTTTAGTGCATATATATTATACAGCGCAACAGGTCTTCGTTTTTATTATGGTACAGTAACGCTGGAATGACTGCATCATTCTCAATGTGGGCACACAAAAGGTTTCAGTCGAGTTTTGATAAGTTAACCTAGAAATTTGAACTTATTGAAGGTTTTTGCTGTCAAATGTTGCGTATGTATACCATTTTTGGGTTGCCGACCCCCCGCGAAGCAGGGGTGCAACCCATTGTATTCATATTCCTGTTTTTTTTTTGTTGTTGTTGTTTTTCCTGTGATCAAAAGTTTGTTACTCGTTTTTCTCTGGAGTTACTGGGGGGATTGGTCCCAAACTTTGGTGGGGGGACCCTCCCTATGAGTAGTTGTGCCCCCCACCTTGGCGACCCCCTGACCCTACGGGGGGCCGGGTCACGTGACCCCCGAAAATGATGAACCACAAGGGGGGACCCTTGTGAACTTGAAAAATTTTTTTTCAATGATTTTCACAAAAACTTGTCTCTAGGGGTAGTTTTGGCCCCTGAACACGAATCTGGGGTTATTTTTTACCCAGGACCCCCCTGGACCCCCCTATGACCCCCTTAGGGTACCCCCCCTAGGGGGTCCTCGGGGGTCAAATTTTCGAATTTGAGGTTTTGGTGTTTTTAGGGGTAATTTGGGCCCCTGAACACGAATCTGGGGTTATTTTTTACCCAGGACCCCCCTGGACCCCCCTATGACCCCCTTAGGGTACCCCCCTAGGGGGTCCTCGGGGGTCAAATTTTCGAATTTGAGATTTTGGTGTTTTTAGGCGTAGTTTTGGCCCCTGAACACGAATCTGGGGTTATTTTTCACCCAGGAACCCCCTGGACCCACCTATGACCCCCTTAGGGTACCCCCCGCTAGGGGGTCCTCGGGGGTCAAATTTTCGAATTTAGAAATTGAGATTTTGGTGTTTTTAGGGGTAATTTGAGCCCCTGAACACGAATTCAAAGTTTATTTTTGCCTAGGACCTCCCTGAACCCTCCTACGGCCCCCTCAGGGAACCCCCCCCTAGGGGGCCCTCAGGGGTCAAATTTTCGAAATTGAGATTTTTATGTTTTTAAGGGTAATTTGAGCCCATGAACACGAATCCAAGTTTCGTTTTTGCCTAGGACCTTCCTGGACCCCCTAGGACCCACTCAGGGTACCCCCCTTCTAAGGGTTCAAATTTTCGAAATTGAAATTTTGGGGTTTTTGTGGGTAATTTGAGTCCCTGAACATAAATATCAGGTTTTTTACCGAAAATAGACGATCTTTTGCCTATAATGGACGGTCCTCTGCCTATAATGGAGAGTCCTCTGACTAGAATAGAGGGTCCTCTGGCTAGAATAGAGGGTTCTCCGCCTAGAATAGAGGGTCTTCCGCTTAGACTACAGGGTTCTTTACCGAGAATGGATGATTTTCTGCTTCGAACACTAGGTTCTCTGCCTTTAGAGGGTTTTCTGCTAGAAATAGAGGGTCCTCTACCTAGAATAGATGGTCCTCTGCTTAGAATAGAGGGTCCTCTACCTAGAATAGAGGGTCGTCTGCCTAGAATAGAGTGTCCTCTGCGTAGAATAGAGGGTCTTCTGCGTAGAATAGAGGGTCCCTTACCGGTCGGCAACCCGTTGTGGCCTACTGGCGATTTTTATTTTCTTGTATTAGTGTTAGCCGTAGCTATAGCTTGGTAACTACTTAAAAAATGATATCATACACAATGATTTATACCTTTTACGCTGTCTTATACTTAATTTAGTCAAAGATTTTACAAAATTTTTACAAAATTTATGTCAAGTTACAGATATTTTTACCATGTTTCACACAATTTTATTAATAAAATACATCAGCTTGAACATAATCACACAATGTATCATTCACCATTAACCTGTCATTCTTTAATCTTTACTTGTATTATTCGATGGTTGCTTTGTATTTATGTTTCTCTTGTATTATAACTCTTGCTTCTAACCTGGTTTGGCGCGATATCGTCACACCTACAACAGAACGCAAACACTAAGGATTGCGGAAAATTAAAACTTTAAGCGCTCAACTTCTGTTAAGCTTAAGCAACAAACCTGAATTTTGTATAACCAAGTTTTGAGCAAACCGATTTGGTATTAGTCGGGATACCACAGAAAGGTATAATATATAAATATACGTGTAATCTTGCTAAGCATAGATAAGCATTTTAACCAACAGTGATATTATACACGCGGTTAGAGCCGATGGTGCCCAAAATAGTAGAGCATAGCAAACGGTTTATTGGTCAGTCAAAATAGAATAGTTCTCAGACGTTTAGAAGGTTGTTTTTCAGCTTGTTTGAACACTAGGGGTCAGAACTGTAAACGGAAATGCACATACCCTACCGACCTGTTACGCTACCTGTCTCCCGAATGACATTTTTCTTATCTAGTATTTTTTCTGGATATTTTGTAAATACGATGTAATTTTTACGATTCAATTTTTCCTTTATACCAGCCATTTTCTTTGTGCAGTTTTAATTTTGCGCCTAAATGCATAACGCACAAAATTTATTTGGGTTTTTGTGTCATGTAACATTTTGCAATTATAAATACATCTATGATCAAGTATATCATTAAGATCGTACGTATATATCATTAAGATCATGTTAACTCTTCCTTTTTGGTCTTGTTTACTACCTCTTTAAAACAATTTTTACTCATTAACATAATGATTTAGCGTGTAAAAGAACGTTTCACTACTTGGTATTTTTATATTATTAACGAGTTCTGTTGCAGACGGTTGTCTGTAGGTTTAATTAGTATTGGTCTGTATACAGCACTTCACATTGGTTTTTGACATCAGATATAAGCATGTTACCTTAAGTTGTATTAATGACGTATTTTTGTTGTTTAAGATGTTGATATCTCTTCGTTGCCCCTCCCCATCACCAGCTGATCGCGAGCAACTATTGAAAGGAAATTGCATTTACGTCGATTGAAGACATGTTAGCATACATGTACACGGGGTCTCGGTTTGGGGGGGGCTTGTCCCGAAATTTTCGACATTTTAGGGGGGGCTTGTCCCTATATTTTGTCCCAAAAACGCGAAAATTTCCAATTTTTGCCTAAAAATGGGAAATTTTTGCGAAATTCCGATATTTTTAGCGATTTTTTCGTTTTTTCGGTCATTTTTGAAGCATTTTACGGCGATCTGAAGCGATTTTGGGGTTTCAGAGAGGGGGGCTTGTCCCAACTTGTCAAATCTGAGGGGGGGCTTGTCCCGGAATTCCAAATCTGGGGGGGGCTTTCCCCCCCCCCCAGACCCCCCCCATGTACATCTGTGCATGTTAGCTCACGCGAAAGCTGAGTCTAGTAGAAGTAGGCGCGGTAAAATATTCCCGTGTCCTATCGCCACGTTTCCTACATCAACACACCCGCCGAAATCCCCTTTACATTTTTAAAATTTCTTTTCGGCCAATCACGAATTTTCACCAACAGGTTTACGTAAACGTTCAACAAGCAAATCACTTAGTGTACGTATGTTGAATCAATCCGCTCCACTGGTTCGAAAAAAGTGATGTTGCTTGATACGATAGATTCACGAATGATGCAATTTTAATTTTTTTAAAAATTTCACCAAACCTTTGACTAAATTATATACGCGTCTATCCGAATTTAAGACCACAGATGTACATGGGGGGGGTCTGGGGGGGGGGGGCAAGCCCCCCCCAGATTTGAAATTCCGGGACAAGCCCCCCCTCAGATTTGACAAGTTGGGACAAGCCCCCCTCTCTGAAACCCCAAAATCGCTTCAGATCGCCGTAAAATGCTTCAAAAATGACCGAAAAAACGAAAAAATCGCTAAAAATATCGGAATTTCGCAAAAATTTCCCATTTTTAGGCAAAAATTGGAAATTTTCGCGTTTTTGGGACAAAATATAGGGACAAGCCCCCCCTAAAATGTCGAAAATTTCGGGACAAGCCCCCCCCAAACCGAGACCCCGTGTACATGTATGTTTAAGACAGTAAAACCTTTCAAACAATCGGATAACTTTACGATATGGAGTTTATTGAGCGGTAAATACTTGTATTGTCGACTGCCGAGCCTCAAGTGTTTGCAAACTGAATATTGCTCAAATTTGGGAGCTATATCTTCGGAACTTCAAGGCTCGTCCCACTATAATTGAATTCTGACCCCATGGGTGTACGCAGCTCAGTTTTGAACTGGTACGCCACTTCATACTGAAGACTTTATGCTGCCTTCAGTAACGGTTTGCTATGAAGGCACAAAGACCTGGGTGTGCATACCACTTTCCGAACTGGGCATACTATTGATTCTGCTTAAATTGTTTTTTGCTTCGGAATGCCCACTAACGTTATTGCGAAAAAAAGTAGCCTTTATTCCGCGAAATTCATTACTTAATTTCCATATTGACATATTATTAATCGATCAAAATGCAGGTGATATTGTAATTACTATGCCGTTACTATCGTGCCTATGAAGTAGCTAACCAAAATTTTGGTATTTCTATCGCAATGAACTTTATTATGGACTCGTATGTTGAAAATTTTGAAAAGTTGTTGCGCAACCATTGATCCGACGTGCACATATTGCATACGTGCGATATTTGTGGAAAACAATTTCAGCACAGGAGCAGCTTAAAAAGCATAAAAACATTCGAGCTGCCCTACGGCGGCCTGTTGACTCGTTGACTAATGCTTGTTTTCGTAATAAGCATCATATTACGACTAGATTTCCCTTCACGACCGGCCACCGATGAGAAATATCTCCAGCTGTGTCAACGTTTCTTTAGCCAAATCGGTTGGAGATATTTGGAGAAATAAATATATGTTGGAGAAACAGCCGCAGCGTGGAGTTCAACATCTCAGTAAGCCTTGTCCACGAAAGAGGGAGGATGGTACCAGGGGTATGAATTGAAGTCGAAGCCTGTCTGGAAGATACGGAGCGGTTTTTCAAAGTGTGCAAAGTCGAAAATGGTTAGTAAATTTCTACGTTTTGCTATGCCCTATTATTGCGGGCACCATCGGCTCTAACTGCGTGCATAATGTCACACATAGTGCAAGAATGACAGGATAATGGTGATTGATACATTGTGTGATTATGTTCAAGCTGATGTATTCTGTTGATCAAATCGTGTAAAACATGGTAAAAATATGTGTAATTTAAGCTAAATTTTGCAAAAATATGTAAATCTGACTAAATGAAGTATAAAACAGCGTTAATGGTATAAATCATCGTGCATACGATGTCATTTTTGCAGTAGTTATTAAGCTATAGCTACGGCTAACACTAATACAAGAAAACATTGTGCTGTGAACATTTGATTGATAATTGACGAAGAAAAAAGACAGTTTACACGTCGCGTCTAATTTTGACAAACAAACAGCTAGTTTTTACGAAAGTTTACGTAACAGTGAGCCCCTTTTTGCCCGAGGCGTTACATGATTTTCAAATTAGTGCTGATTTGGCAGGTCGCTATCAGAGCAGTGTGCGAGGATCGAGCGATCGCAGTCGGGGAGGCTATAGCAGGATTTTCGGCAAAGGAGGGGGTCGCCGTTTTCGTCATCGGGGAGGACCAGACCAGTTTCAAAGAACCGTTCATCAATTTTCCAACACCTTTCGCCCTGACGGACAACCGAAAGTGAAAACTAATTTGTACGACAAAGTATGTACAATGCAACATCTTCCCGTACCAGCTTGCCCCCCACAATTTCCTACGTGTCACATAGATAACCCCCCAGGTTTAATTCCGGGCTCAATCGGCAGGTACATTTCAGAGTGGGCACGAATAGGCACGAATGCAACAGTAATGTCGTGGATAAAATTTGGGGTAACTATACCGTTCAACACAATTCCAAAAAACAAGTTTTACTAAATCGACCGTTGAGCACAGAAGATGCTACTTTCGTCTCAATCGAAATTCAGAAACTGGTGTCAGCTGGTGCCCTGAAAATAGTGAATGCAAAAACAGTGTGCAATATCAGCCCAGTTGGTGTGGTTCCAAAGAAGAATGGAAAGAAAAGAATGATAGTCGATTTAAGAATCGTGAACAGTCACATAGAAACATCAAAAATTCAATACGAAGATATGCGCACAGTTGCACCACTCTTGCAAGAAGGCGATTACATTGTGACGTGGGACATCGAGTCAGCCTATCATCACATACCGATTGCAGCCAATTTTCAGAAGTATTTGGGAATCGTAAAAGGTATAAGTCATCGCGTATACGATAGGATTTTTGCAGTAGTTCCTAAACTATAGGTACGGCTAAGACTATACAAGAAAATATGGTATACATATGCAACATTTTATGACAAAAATCTCCAATAAGTATAAGTTCACATTTCTTGGTTAACTTATCAAAACTCGACTCAAACATTTTGTGTGCCAAAAAAATTAAGAATAGCAATGGTTCCACCAGTATCAAATCAGCGCAAGGGTTAAAAATTTAAAAAACCAAAATTGTTTAGCCGCATAATCCCTTCGGCACCCAAATCAGGAGCAACCTAAATTCACTCGGTACGGACATTCTGCTCCAGATTTATCCCATCGGTACCGAAATTCTGGGCCGGAGTGATTGGTTCGGTACCAAAATTCTGGGACGGATTAACACCTGTTCGGTAACGAAATTCTGGGCCGGATTAATCCACCTTAATCCGTTCGGTTCCGAAATTCTGGGTCGGACTAATCCTTAATAATCCGTTCGATGCCGAAATTCTGGGCCGGTACCCATACCGAACCGTCGTTTTTTTGGGTTGCCTATACTGCTCAAAATTGTAGTGAGTTTTTCCCCACACTTGTTTGCGTTTTCTAGGCAGTTCATACAGAAAAAAATCTGCTTTGGTGGACTAATCAATGTTGCATAGTAGTCGTCAATCAGAAATAGAGTTCGCGGAAAATAGTAAAAAAATTGAGTTCGCGCCTCGCGGACATACGGACTTCGTTACCGACAGTATAAACTTGTCTTTAGTGTAGCTAACAACTAGCCGATATCCGCTTAGCTAATAGTACAAAATGAATTACGTTATAAATTTACATAAAGTATATAAATTATCCTAATATGTAGCTCAAAATTAATTTTTTCGGCCTTCAACTGCAAAAATAACCTAAATTGGACCAGTTTGTTTGAGACGAACCGCTTTTAGAATGTCTGCCGTAAAATTGCGGCTTGTACCCCGTTTGTGATATTTACAGGTTGCTAAAGTGTAGCACGTCGCCTGGGCCGCGTAGCTGCAACCAATAATTTGTACGTATATACTATATCATACCAGTCTTGAAAAAACAGTGCAATAACTAACGTCAATGACTAAGTGCACGCTGCTATATTCACAGCGTGCATTAGTCATTGCACTGCTGTAGGCGTGCATGTCAGTTATTGACTTATCGCACTGTATATTTCAAAACAGATATAATATAAGTCCGTTATATCACTTTGTAGCACGCACTCAGCAACTATTCGCACTATCACGTGAAGCCCGCGTGCATAAACTGGTGCGCTGCGCGCACTCGTTCATGCACTCGGCGCTTCACGTTACAGTGCGTATAAATTACTGAGTGCACGCTACATCGTGCTATAACTTACACATACTATTCCTCTGTGTGTACTATGTATGTACTCTTGCTCTTAGTCAGATTTCAGTGTGTGACGCGTATTTTTCTGTGGTACAGGGGCTGGCGAGATGCAAGTGCGGAAGAATGTTTGCGAGTCCTGTTGAGTCACGTCAGCAGCGCACACACGAAGCTGCGACAAATCGCAACACAGTTTGCTGTAAAGCTGGCCGATGTAATGAAAGGTTGGCTATCATTCTTTGAAATACCTTGAAATTTATATATGTGTCTGAACATAACTATAAAACTGTAATTTGGGGTCACAGCGTAATCTGAATATAAAGGTAGAGAATCGAGCTAGATAGTCAATTGTTAATTGATGTAAAAGTGTCCATTATAATATATGATTTCGACGTGTCCAGAGAGAACAGATTATTAAATTATTTGACAGTAAAGACAAATTTTTGAAAACTATTGACATTCTTTTATGCTTATTAATCACTGTAAAACGTGATTTGAAATAGTATTTTTATCGTAGTTATTCCTGATTAATGTTAATTTTTCAGCAAAATAAGACGGTCATTGCGGTATTATTAATTTAGGCAGCCAACAGACTGATACAGGGCAGTATTTGCGTGCGTTTGTAGATCAGCACGACGGATTAGCAGCCGTGGGCTTGAAAGCGTGAGTCGCTTTGGACTGTAGACATATTTTTGGTCGTGTGTCTGACTTCCTGAACAGATTTAGTGATAGCATTAAGACATAAGGCCTGTTCAACATCACTCTACTGTATTCCAGTTCAAGAACATTTCTGTGATCCACTTGCGTCTTGCTTAATTTCTTTGTAGTCGTCTTTATAATAATGTTGATGCGTTGCCCATGCGTGCGTAGTTACGTTGGCTGTTTGTCTGTTGGATGTTTTGTCTCGGTCATCAACAAAAAAGATGAAAGTAACCATGGCTCATATACTGACTTACTGACTCGATAAACCAGTGAGTTTGTATATAAGTAGATGGTATAGGTTTAGCATAACCTACATGTTAGTTAAATTAGAAAATTTCAATTTTTGACCCTTCCCGAAGGTTATACCCTCTATATAGGGAACCGGACTTTGCAACTAAACGCCCAAAAAGGACCCTTTTGAAAAATTTCTGACTTAGTTTTAAGACTACAAGCTAAAACATAATCGCTTTATTCACAAGGGCATTCCTTACCGGAAAACGGACGACGCGAAGGAAGAAAGAAAAGGACAAAGAAAAAAGACGCAACCCCCCCAACAACAGAGAAAAAAACAACCCACCGACCACACGACCCAAAAAAACAACCAAAAAAAAAAAAACAACCAAACTTAGTTCTTAGTTTCAGTTTCTGTTCTGCGGACTCTCTTCCAGTTTTTTCACGTGAACCATCATCCATATTGAAGTGGATGTCACGATTGCAGGCCACACTGCACGCACACAGCTGGCTATGTCAATATGCTTTGCTGAACAAAACACGTATGAATATTGAACGTCTCTTTGCTGAATGGTGTTATGCCTGTTTCATAGGATGGAGAAAACGCGTGAGGCTCGCCAGGTGGGGATTCTCCGCGTTTTCCCACATCGTGTGAAACAGGCTTAGCCTTTGTTCCTTTTCAATGTTGATGAAATTGAGAAGAAAAATGTAGATGGTATAAACATTACATTTTACGAGTTATTGTAAGAAATTTTGCAGTTACCATACAAAATACATTTTTAAGTACTAAAATAATCAGCATCAAGATCAAACTATTATATTATACTTTCTTACTAAATTTCTGCAATATTGCAACGAAATTGCAAAGAAAAGTGTGAAATCTTATAGACAGGATTGAATAAAACACTGGATTTCTTTCAGGTTTGTTTCGCTTCGCAACAGTAAACTTGTTTTATGAAGGAATTACTGTGAATAGTTAAAAGTCTGTTTCAGAGCATGCGTCCTGCTTTCGAGCTCTTTCTGATTGGCTTGGAGAGTTTGTGAAAGTGTGTGTGCCTGCGGAAAATCTAGGCGACTTGAATATAAAACGCCCTTCCGAGCCCTCACAGGAAATTGATTATTGCAAGTATAATTGCTTCAAGTTTCTTGAAATCCTTGCTAATTAAGCTTAGTTGCTTTGAGGTGAAACTCCGAAGAATCGACTTAGAATAGTTGTTTGAACAGGCAATTAGCCTATATCCGGTGTACATTGCATCAACTTCAGCCGAACACTTTAGCTTAGGTAAGAGCAAAATCGTTGATCTTAAAAAAGTAAAATTGAAAATTTGATTAAAATTATTCGAAATTGGATTAAAATGATTAGAACTAAACTTAGTTGGCAATAACACTACATCGTACATCGTACGAAGTGAGCATGTTTTAATTCAAAATAATCTAGGTATATGACAAAAATATGAAGTAATTTCAGCATCCTGTTTCAAGCATACGCTGTGTTATCAAATAGGTAGGCTCCAATCTGATGTGCTATATGCGATTATGGATAAGGCCCTAGTCGGTAGATGTCACGTGTAGGCGCACACAGGACACAGGATTTTATCCCCCCACCCCTAAGCGCTATTTGCGCTGTTATTGTGTCCAGCTTGACAACGCCCTCCCCCTCACCCCCCAAAGGCACCCCCCTACCCCCCTAACCCCCTCAAAAAACCACCCCCCCCACCCGTTATTTGCGCTATACACACTACTACACATACCCCCCTCCCCCCGGTTAGCGCAAATAACAAAACGATAGCACATCAAAGTGCTATAAGCGCTATTTTTTAATAGGTTTAAAAATAGCGCTTATAGCACGTGAGGATGCTTTACACCCTCACGGGCTGATACCCTTTACGTTTCACCCATATTGAAAAAAACGCATATAGCACCTTCGATAGCGCATATAGCGCAAATAGCACTCCCGAAAAGCGCTATAGCGCAAATAGCGCACATATCACCTTCGATAGCGCTTATAGCGCAAATAGCACATATAGCGCATAGAAAAAGCGCTATAGCACGCTATGCGCTCTCGTTGTGTTCGCTTACACGCGTTTCTTACTCCCTAGTCTATTATATCTGTCATTATTTAGACTGAGGCAAAGCTGTGTGTGCGGAGCAATTGATTGGACCGAGGCGCAATTAGCAGTCAATCACCTCACAGCGCCTAAAGAATTGTCACAGGTCAGAGATCATAGTATTTTGTGTCGACCATCTCGAACCGACTGAAATAGAGAATAGCTCTCAAGAGTCATTGGAGAATGAAACTAACTAAAACAAGACCAAATTGGACCTCGAATTTGTGTTCAGGGCTCCAAATTTCTAATAGAGACATAAAAATCTTAATGTCGTAAATTTGACCCTTTTGGACCCTTTGTTGGCGGAGGCTGGGGGCGTCGAAGGGGAGTTTACTACAGTCCTAGAAAAAGAACCTCATGTTCGTGTTCAGGGGGTCAAAGAACATAAAAGTCTAATCTCGAAAAACTGACCTATTTTGACCCCTTGTCTTCCTTGAAACACCCGTGTGGGAAAATCTGGGGGCAGTAGGGAAGTTCAAGGAGGTGACTGACAAAAATAAACTGACCCCGGATCCGGAAATAGGACGAAAATTACTCCTAGAAGAAAGTTTTCATCCAAATTTGTGACCAAACAATTTTTAAGTTCACAAGGGACCCTCTTGCAATTTTATCCTTACCGAAATTCTTTTTTACCCCCCCCCCCCGAAAAAAACACCCCAAAAATACACATAGCCCATAAAAAACTGGAGAAAATTTCAGACGAAATTTGGTCAACTGAAATTTTTTTCGGCCGGGCAACTGAAACCAAAGGGAGAAGTGTAACAGAAACAGAAACCAATGATCCCTTTTGTAAAATTTTCTGGAAAACATTCAGGGGTGGGAATCTTATATATCCCCATTCCATCCCCCCTTTTTACGCCCTTGCCCACACAAATTAGTAGGAGAAATGGACTTATGCTGCATATAACATTTACAATTAATTGTAAATGACATTATCACATGTCACAGTATTAAATTCAATGACGTTAGAGTTAGTATATAGGTGCAACATATACTAATACTAGGATGTCAGTAGTGCAATGCAGGATCTACCAGACCATTACTGTTGCAGGCGACTCGTCAGTGGAGCTGCTAAACAGTAATTTGCTTTGGGAGTATAGAGCAAAATAAAAATAAAAATAAAATAGACTTTTGATATGAAAGTTGGTTTCGTCGCCTCCTGCCTACTCTCAAGTGAGGTTTATTAGTTAGTAAAACATAAAAGTTGTAGAAGCTTTGCATTAGCTAAGCCGAATTTTCCGTGGAAATTCTTTTTATTGCTGATGCGGATTAAACGCTCTTTTAATTTACGCTTACTGTATCCTTTGTCCAACAATTTAGATTTAATCATTTTTGTTCGTTCCACGAAATCCAGAAGATGACTAGACAGATTATGATATCGTGTAACTTCATTAGTAAAAGTATTATATGCACAAGAAGCTGAGATGTTGCCATCCAAGTGCGGTAAGGATATAGTGGTGAAATTAAAATTGTCGCGTTTATCGAAAACTTTGGACACAAATTTGTTATTCTTGATGACGATTGTCATATCTAGTACGTCAGCGGTTTTGTTGTCTGTATTAACTTTGTTAAGTGTCAGACTATTTGGATAAACGTCTTTATAGCAGGTTTCAAAACAATCGTCATGGTTGAATAGCGTAATGTCATCAATATATTGATATACCCACTGTAATTTTGTTTGTTTGACGTAATTTTTGTCTTAATTAGATTCTTTACGTATTTGATCTCATACGCGAAAAGCACTAGATTAGCGATGAAAGGTCCCACATTAGTGCCCATGGGTATACCGATTATTTGTTTAAGTAATACATTACCACAAGTGAAGTAACTGTTATCAATTGTCCATTTTGTTAGATCAAACATTTTGTCTGTGTCCACATCTATTCCAGATGTTGAGTTTTTATACCAGTTTGCACTGTTCCTGTGCAGGGACAAATAGAAGGGTTTTATTGGAAAATTAGGAAGCAGTGCCAACTGACCAACGTACGACAAGCAAAAGGCAACCAAAGCGTAATGAAAGAAACTGATTATAAATGCAGAGTACTAGTTTATGAATCAGGGTTGGCGCGACAGCGCCCAACCCTAGAATAGGAGAAAGTCCACTCAATGCGGATTTTTGAAATTTAATTTTTTGATAACTTAAAAAATATGCAGGCGAATGACTTTTAATTTGGTGTGTGTATCCGCCTAGTGGAAGGTTATATGCCTGCAAAATTTCGGAGAGATTGGTTGAGTCTAACTTGAGATATGAAAAGTTGTCTTTTGCAAACTTGACACTTTCCCTCTTCTTTTTCAACAGCTCTACCGGACCGGACGCTTGTAGGGTTGTCATGATTATATGTTTTTCACATTTAGTTTGACCAAACCTAGAAAGTAATGGGCCACTTTTTTCAATTTCGTCCCCGTTCGGTCTCTGCTGGGAGGGGGGAAACCCCTTTTTTGGGGTCCGAAAAAAATCAAAGTCCGAAAAATTTCTAGCCAACTTTTGAGAAGTCACGCAAGTGAGGTAGCCTCCATCTCTTGCATGCTGGGTAGTGTAGTGGTGCTATGGTGCCATCTGCTATTTTGGAGTCGATGGTGTAACTGTATATAGCGCTGGGGAGGGGGCTCGAAAGTAATTCACCTGTATTATGGGGGTAGGCTACCTATAGACAGTACAGCCAAGACGGTTATAGATGGTCTGTCCTTTTGTATGCTAATATAAACCCATATACTACGCATTGCAGGGTGCTATTAGTTTTGAAATCAGATTTTTCTGATAGCCAGAACTGGTGCACCCCCCTCCGGCACCCTGAAAACATGGTTTTTCGTGACTTTGTCAATGTGTAACGCTTTAATGGCTAATCACTCGTGCTGTATAGTGTATTGTTACGATGTCACAATAAATACGTGCAGGAGTGTCAGTTGATATTGTTTGGTCAGCGTCGTGTATGGTGTTTCACT
The DNA here is from genome assembly GCA_030248245.1 of Trissonchulus sp. WLG1_4. NCBI lineage: Eukaryota > Metazoa > Nematoda > Enoplea > Enoplida > Ironidae > Trissonchulus > Trissonchulus sp. WLG1_4. The sequence continues at coordinate 25,734 of JASANF010011510.1, forward strand.
TAGGCACCCCAGGCAAATTGGCAGAAGTCTCAGGTTTCATCAAAAAGTGACCACATAGGGTACTTGGGGTGGAAATTTTTTTCGACTTTTTGCATAAAATCTCGATTATAGGGATTGTTTGGGCCCCTGAACACGAATCTGGGGTCAGTTTTTGCCTATCACCCCCCTGGACCCGCCTATACTGCCCGCTCAGGGTACCCCCACAGGGGGTCCTCAAGGGTCAAATTTTCGAAATTGAAATTTTGATGTCCCTGGGGGTAATTTTGGCCCCTGGACACAAATTTGAGGTCCATTTTCGTCTAGGACCCCTCTGGACACCCCTACGGCCCCATCAGGGTACCCCCCCCCCCCAGGGGGTCCTTAGGTGTCAAATTTTCGAAATTGAGATTTTGATGTCCATAAGGGTAATTTGGGCCCCTGAACACAAATCCGAGGTCCATTTTCGTCTAGGAACCCTCTGTACACCCCTACGGCCCCCTCAGGGTACTCCCCCCGAAGGGGGTCAAAATGGGGCAAATTTTCGAAATTGAGATTTTGATGTCGATAGGGGGTGTCAGTTGATATTGTTTGGTCCGCGTGGTGTGCACTGGTCCACTTTGGTAGCCTTTGCAGAGTTCCAGAGTGGTCAATTTGACCAAATTTTAAAATATTTTCTATTTTTTTGAATAACTGTGAAAAAGGTTAATTTGAGTTGCCGAACACGAATATAACGTCACTTTGACCAAAATTAATGTGTACACCCAAAATAATCACAAATACGAAAATACGAACAGGCCAATTGTGTACTGTTAGTGGCCTTGTAGAAATAAGTAGGTAGTGGAGCATACACATGCGCGACTATCACTTTTCAGAATGTATTATTTTCATACATATATACAATTGAAGTGTCAGCTTTCCTGTCGTCAAGTAAAATGGCTGCAGCGGAAAAAGAAATAGGATTATTATAAAAATGTTGTAAATGAGAAATAGGGCCTATGAGACTCGGGGGCTGTGGTGTAGTGGTTAGCATGCTTGACTTCGAAGCAGGCGGCCCGGGTTCAATTCCCGGCGCCCCCATTTCTTTCATTCTTTCTAAATTGGGGCATCCTCTTTCTTTCAACATAGTGGCGACCGTGACAGGACGGAGAGGATAGGGCCGGGTCCTCAGGACAGCCCTATCCCCGAACCGTCTTCGGAGGTGGGTTAGGAGCCCCATGCCCTGGGTTGAGGTTGGAACTTCAACCCTTACGGTACTCGTGCTGTGTGCTGTATGGATGTGTACATAGTTTCTTTCTGATTGGTCCCTCGGTTATGGGTAATCCGAAAAACCCTCGGTTTCGGTTAGGGGTGAGCCGGAGAAAACCCTCTGTTTCGGTTAAGGGTGAGCCAGTTAAAACCCTCGGTATTGGTTGAGAATCGTTCTGGGTCGATCGAGAAACCCTGTGGTTGCGGGTAAGCCAGGAAACCCTGAGTGTGTGTGACTGAAGTAGGCTTGGAGGCCTACGTGTGAATGTGCTCCGCCCTTGAGGCATCGGGCTCGCCCCGGGAGCATGAGTATCGACCGAGTATCGTTGCAGGGTCGCAACGATGTTCGAAGGGGGGACCCTGTTGTAAATGAGAAATAGGGCCTATGAGACTCGGGGGCTGTGGTGTAGTGGTTAGCATGCTTGACTTCGAAGCAGGCGGCCCGGGTTCAATTCCCGGCGCCCCCATTTCTTTCATTCTTTCTAAATTGGGGCATCCTCTTTCTTTCAACAAAAATGCCCTTTCACCAAGGGCAGCAGTGTGGGTAGAATAGGAAAGTTGGATGATCTTACAGCGGAAAAATGCTAATAAGCTTGTCATAAGCTTGTCAAACACCCGGGACAAGTTTTGCAGCCGAATAGGGAAACTCAGCTGGCTAAATGAAGCGGACAAGAGTTGCGTCAGAATCGCAGTCGCCCGACAGGTTAGTGCTTTCTGCACCCTATTCGCGCGAATTAATCAGCCATTATCATCATCTGCACTGTTGCCGGAAAAGTGTCGTGTACTTCATTGGTTCTTGATGTTATTTACTAGGCAAGCTACATATGTCCTAAAAATAATTTTTCATCCATAATATATATAATAATCAATTGATCGCCATTCATTTTTATTGTTATATGTCAATGTAGTTTAAGCTCATAGCAATTCTACAGTTATTTGTATTAACTAGAGTTATACGGTTGTATTGTAACATTTTATGATTGTATTGAATATTAGTAGTTAATGTCATGTTAAGGGGGGGGGGGCTACCCAGATCAAAAATCAAAGTTCTCCAATTTTGCTTATTTTAACATATGTTACTCCCCCAAGGCACCTCTACTCAGATAAGAACAATTAAGCTAGAAGGTGCACTTTTGGTTCAGTGAGTTTGTCAGTGTATTTACATAGGCAAAAGTACGCCAAAAAGCCGAAAAGTAGCCCTTATCTGGACAGTTCTAGCACAATACACATTAAGCCAATCAGGCTGAAACTTGGTATAGTAGTAGCCCTAGCCCACAGGTATGCGCAAAATCGTATGATCCGGATTGTATTTTCGAATCTAAAATCGAGGGCGAAATGTGAAAAAATTGCCGTTTTTTGGACCCGCCAAATTTGAGTGATTTGACATTTGACGTCATTGCTCAGGCCATGGGCAAAAACTTTAAAAAATGGATCATTGAGGTTGAGATATGACGTTAGGCTATCGAATCATGTAAAAATCAGCTTCGTCAGTGTTAACAAAAATTTCGAGTAAAGGGGCGCTTTGCAATTACAAAAAACTTTTGTTTGCGCCTATGATTTACACGTAAAATTGAATTTTTGGTAGCCCCTAGTGAAAAATTGGCAAAAGCTTTGGTTCCAGTTTGTTACATCTGCGATGCGCCGTCCCTGGGGCTATATTGTGTGCAAATTTGAAGCGAATCGGAGAACCTAAAATTTTCACTTTTTCAGGTAGCGCCCCCCCCCCCTTAAGGTGGAATACGTCGTTACTCATTGGTAATTTTCGAGAAAGATGTCTATATACAACACAAAAATAGATTGCGCGGGAAGAACTCTAGTTAATACAAATAACTGTAGATTTGCTATGAGCTTAAACTACATTGACATAACAATAAAAATGAATGGCGATCAATTGATTATTATATATATTATGGATGAAAAATTATTTTTAGGACATATGTAGCTTGCCTAGTAAATAACATCAAGAACCAATGAAGTACACGACACTTTTCCGGCAACAGTGCAGATGATGATAATGGCTGATTAATTCGCGCGAATAGGGTGCAGAAAGCACTAACCTGTCGGGCGACTGCGATTCTGACGCAACTCTTGTCCGCTTCATTTAGCCAGCTGAGTTTCCCTATTCGGCTGCAAAACTTGTCCCGGGTGTTTGACAAGCTTATTAGAATTTTTCCGCTATAAGATCATCCAACTTTCCTATTCTACCCACACTGCTGCCCTTGGTGAAAGGGCATTTTTATTAATAATTGTAGAGAAGCTGTACGCAAAGTAGAGCCTATACTGTGCATATGAGCGCTGACACGAGTTGAAGTTGTACTGCATGACAAATCGAATTAGAGGATTAGATTTTTTGGATTTTTTTATTATATTGGTAACCATACATGTACACGGGGTCTCGGTCTGGGGCAGGCTTGTCCCAAAATTTTCGAAATATTAGGTGGGGCTTGTCCCGACTTCTCGGGGGCTTGAGCGAACAAAAACGCCAAAATCTTGAATTTCTGCCAAAAAAGAGGAAATTTTGTCAAAATTTTGCTATTTTTGGAAATTTTTCGTTTTTTACTAATTTTGAAGCATTTTACAGCGATCTGGGGCAATTTCTAAGTGTTCGGGCACCTTTCTTTCAGCATCACGGAGGGGGGCTTGTCCTGGTGGGTCAAATCTGAGGGGGGCTTCTCCCGCTATCTCAAATCTGGGGGGCGGGGCTTGCCCCCCTCCCAGACCCCCATGTACATCTGTGTTGGTAACCCTGTACTGTGTACTAAAATCAAAACATTCGAGTAATATCCAAACTTAGAGGCTGTAGCTTCTAGTACTTCAGTTCACTGTATCACATTTAAGCAGTTCACAGCTTCAGTTTGGATAGTATTCGTAGACAGTGTGAAAGCGCTTCTGTGGCGGTTATAAATACAGCAAACATCGTTTGGCCGGTCCACAGACATAGAAGTCCGGACATGTTGTTGTAGAGCTGCTGAGGCTGGAAAAAACAACGAATTAACGTAATTATTGCTCTTTAAAATTTTGTTCGTTGAATTTTTTGAATCTAAATAAATGCTACTTATGCCCAAATATAAAGTAGGGTATATTAAAATAATTTTTTGTTTGTGTTGTTTAAAGTGTTAGAACATTTGAATGATTGTGTACCATGAAGACAGCAGTTTCGTTAGGCCCGGTTCTCACTATACTGAAACTAGAAATAAGAAGTAGAAATTAGGAATAATGGGCAGAAACAAGAAATAGGTATAATAAATAAAGCCTTAGGCGTTACAGTGCAGAAAGAAGAACTAACTCCACCTTGGCCCCACCACATTTCAAGCGGTTATTTGATTGGCTATTGGATAAACTAGGCGGGAACTCAAACGTACGTACATACGCAGCAGCACGTACATACAATCTTTTTAGATCTTTTAATTGCCCAATTAGCAGAGAAGGCGTGACTTAGCTTCGCGCGCTCCAGCCGATTGCCTAAATCCTTATCTCTTATTTCTTAAGTTGAATAACTTAAACTTGTTATTTTAGAAATAAGGTTTGTTATTGATGACATAACAAAAGGTTATTGCTACAGTGGAAACGTCCCTTTATTTCTAAAATAAGGCTTAATTTTTTCTTCCTTTTTTTCTCATTTCTGCCTAGTGGTAACCGGCCCTCAAAACTACAGTTTTGATTAACTGACAACACCTGCGTCCCATCAGGGCAGCAACTGTTTCGTTAGAGCCACAGTGGATCCCATTAGGTCCACCGTTTCGTAACGGTCATTCAAATTTGAATGCACGGTTCACGGTTACCTCACGGTTTTTATACTAAACTCGGGAACTAAAAGCCCGCTACGCACGGTTAGCGGGACACAGCATTTGGATGTAGTGTTAAGAATGTATACAGTTTTTTAATTAGTAATGAGACTGTTTAATATGTGAAGTTTGACAACTAAGATATTAATAGACCGTGAAAGGTAAATATTTTTTTTATTTATTCAATAGTTAGCTAAAAATGGAAACATTACTATATTACATTTTTATAGTTGGTTTCGAATAGTTTGCAAAGATTATTAGGGTGGATGTCACAAAGGTAATTTTACTAAACCATGGTTTTACGTACGTTTTTATATGATTTGCACTTTTAATTTCATTACGAAATACGCCTGATTCGTTACAAATTTCGTAGATTTTCTTAAACCATGGTTTTAGCTCAGTTGAAATTTCAGCAAAACAGAGACCTGCTGTGCTGCAGGTTTGAAACTTCAACTGAGCTAAAACCATGGTTTAAGAAAATCTACGAAATTCGTAACGAATCAGGCGATATTTCGTAATGAAATTATGTACAAATTATGTAAAAACGTACGTAAAACCATGGTTTAGTAAAACCACCTTCGTGAAATCCACCCTTAAGGTTTGCCGCTTACTGTTTTAATAAGATACTCCTCAAGATTGTCATAAAAGGGTTGGGTTAAATAAACATGAACCATGGCAAAGGAGCACCTAAAAAGAAAAGCTGTTTAGAAAATATATATTGGTAAAAAGTAGCGCTATTTTGAACCAACCTAACAAGTAGGCCCCAAAAGGGGCAAGGTTCCTTCCCCGAGTGTCTACCTTTCAGGTTTAAATGAATTAGTTCTCTATTTCATACTTACCGTAAGCTGCTATACCTATGTACTTCGTATCTTACTCTACTTTATAACTAGCTTATTCTAACTTAATCTAAATACGTAGTACGTACAAAAAAGTGCTGCAGGATGTTAAGCATCCCGCTGCACGAGCCATTCGGCTCAAAAGTGACACTTTGATCTGAGCTGAGCAAATCAGCTCTAAGAACAAGAAGCGATAAACACTGTTTTCTAATGACTCTTATATACTGCTGGTGAAACATCCCGGTGCCGATTTTGAAAAAGTACATTGTTACAGCAGTGTACATCGATTATTGATTTTTCTGCATATACGCAGACAAAAATCAACAGGCAGCTCCCAAGCTGAAAATACACGTAAAACATACTGGCTATGCAGCCTGCTCAGTAGCGTTAAACGCTATGAGCAGTTAATTTCAAAACAATAGTTCCTTCTCTAGAAGGAACAAAAATTTGAATCCCGTAGTTCTGTAGTCAATTAGAGTTCAGCACAACAGTTTTGTGTTTAACCTACATTTTTCATTGTATCGCGAATGCCCTATTAATTAACTGCACTATACGAGTTCATTTTACATATGTCAAGCAATCAAATCACGATCATGTTATGTTAATTGGTTGTATGAAGGTGGTAGGTGATGGTAGGAATGGCTCACCCATACTTACTGTTATAATTGGTAAGTGGTAAATGCTTAATAGGTTATTGGAGGCAACACATAATTCAGTTGTATTTTTCAATGAGCTCTAACTGATCATTATATGTTGTAAACTGTAAACCCTTACTTCGGACAAATGCTGTGAGTTTCAGACACCTAGAACATAGAAAGAATGAACGAATATTAATTAAGAAGCTATTAGTTGCCAAAAAACAGTACTATCCAGAACACGTAACCTATAGAGAAGATAAAAAAGAAAAATCACAAGATACAAAAAATGTAATGTCACAGAAGCTTACGTTTCTGATAGTTGTACTTGTTACGACCGTTTTATATTCAACATCCCTAAAATGAAAATACAAACTGTAATGGTGGATTTCACCACGTTCGTTTTTAAAAACCATGATTTAAACCGGGGGCGTAGCCAGTATTTTGAAAAGGAAGCGGTCGCACCTCGGCCACTTTTTTCGCTCAGTATACATTTTCAGCCTACGGGAGCCTACGTATAGGGTGGCAGCCCTGGAAAGCCAAAATATTCTGCTATCTTTGCGAAGTGTTGTACGTCACAAAATTTTGATTCATTTATTAAAATATAACTAACCACTGCGGGAACGGCAGCCCAAGAACTTAATGGGTGGACTTCACAAATTATGTGGTTTTAGTAAACCATTAGTTTTACGTACGTTTTGCATGATTTGCACGTAATTTCATTACGAAATGTCTCCTGATTCGTTACGAATGTCGTAGATTTTTTTAAACCATTGTTTCAGCTCAGTTGAAATTTCAAGCCTACTCTATTTTATTGTTCGGAAATTTCAACTGAACATATATAAAACGAAATCATTGCATTTAAGGACTGAGTTCGAAAATACAAAGTTCGTTTTTAATAAAACTGCATTCAAACGTCAAAAATGGAAATAGTATGTAAGTAGAGGAGCTCCAAGCTCCGGGGCTCCATTTTGATGTCCAAATCTTGTTTTTACTTCAGAAATTTTGAGAGAAACAGTATTTAGCGAAACGGGTATACCCTTATTGTAAACGGAGCACTAAGTTTTGTGTTAGTGACGCATGTATGCTTTCGCGGTTAAATAATGTCTACATAGTAACAACAAAATTAGCCAGCGGTAAAGCTACTTGTTATCTCTCCCCCTTTGTCGATTTGATATTACAGGGTGTACATGCATATGTACCGTAGAAGTAGTTTTTCATAAAAATTCCATTCTAAGCCAATTCCATGCTTAGTCAGACAGTCAGGCTAAGGTAAAATTTCAACAAAGGTTCAAGTTTGAAAAATATTTAAAACGCTTTGACGTTTTCTACCTTGGGAAACAGAATTACTGTTGTAATTATTGTTGTTATTACTAGTTGTAACTGTTTCTGGTAGCATAAAGTATCAGGATGTCAAAACTACCACACCCAGCCTTTTGATCTGTGAGTAAAATTCTAGTTGTGAATTCAGAAAATATATATTTAGTAACAAAATACTATAGGATTCAGTCCGATACATAAGGATAAGGATAAGGACACGTAATCTCAATTCAAAATTATTATTGCAGAGAGTAACAATTATAAAATGAAATCGGAAAAGTACAATTTATGAATATTCACTCGTTGCCATCATCATTTTCAAATTTGTTTATTTGCACATATGGGTCAGTGTATCTGCACGAATTTCTTGCACATTTGTCTTCAATTGCTGTAAATATATTATAACTACGTGACGTTAAAAAGTGCATTGCATTTTGAGCATTATCTATTTCTGATTTGATCTGTACATTAAAATTTTAAATTTATTCAAAACGTTTGAAATAAATAATGGTATTAAAGGCATAAAAAAGTAAAATTTCTGTATATGGAAAGCTGAGTGCACTGAAGTTATTCTGGCCAGAAAGCCAGACAGCCTTATGTAACCTGGGACACTCTGCCGAATTGTTGCCATTTAGTAGAAATAGGGGCTACTTTACACTGAAATTTTCAACAAGCAGCAATCTTATGCAAAATTTTCAGCTGCCTTTATCACTTCCACAAAGTTTATGCCTGTCGCGTTACAATTTTCTTTGCTACGTTTAATACTCTCCAACTAATTCGTCTGAAGTCCAGTATATATTTGGAGATCTCGTTTTGGTTTTTAGCTTTCACTGAATTGTTTTCATATCAATGAAGCATCAACAGTAAAACAGAAAAAAGTGCGTCGGCTTGCACTTTTTGGCGAAAAACTTGGCTGTCAATTGTAAACGGTTACTTATTCTTGTAAGGTGATGCTCAAAAAACATATAACGCGCGTTTGAAACTTAGCCTAAATTATGGTTACGATTACGAAATAGGAATACTTTAATTAGCACATCAAACTGCAAACATTGTTTTTAAGCTTCTTTAAATTAAAAAATCAACTTTGAAATACTTTTTGAACTAATTATTGCCGGAAAACAAAAAGCTATTATTACATAGCCGCATGTATAGCAAATCAAACTTGACAACCAATAAAACAAAAGTTGACAAATGGACCGGCTAGAATAACAAAACTTAGACCAGCCATTAATCAAAATGTCAAAACACGTGTAAAGTACGCTGGGAAAAGCAGCGTAAAGACCTGTCGGCCTGTGGACCGACAGGAAAAAAGATAACATTTTTTGAAATAATACTTTGATTTTTGTTTGAGCTATCTAGATAAATTAGTTTGGCGTCGAATGACATTAAACTTTGCTTACTTGATGCCAGCCAGCTTGGCGTTGGGTGACATAATCGGGACGCGTCGAATTATGTCATCCGACGCGTCGGAAGATGCAATCCGACGCGTCGGATGATGTCATCCGATGCGTCTGGCATGAAACTTCGAAGCCGAGAGGAATTTTTACTTGAAACTCACTGTAGTCCGTTTAGTCCGTTGTGTTAATTTGCATTATTAAATTTTAAGTACACAACTTACTTGCATGGTCTTGGACAGCTACATTTGGTGTCCAAGTCCTGCAACGCACGAACATAGCACGGGTCTGAAGAAGTTAAACAAGTTTTCAGTCTTGAGCGTTTAGCACCACTACTTGATTTTAAAAGATTGAACTTACCGCTGCAAGTTAATTACTGAATTTAATTTTTCAAGTTCAATTAAATGAAAACAATTGAAATTATGGTGTTCTGTGAAAACGGTTAAAACGCGCTGTCATCGCCGTTTATCACAATCATGGTTAAAACTGCCAAAAATGACGGCCAAATAGCAGGAACGAAGCTCTTCAATAATTATGATCATTCATGATTCCTGACCATACATGTAACAGCACCAAAATTTTGGGTACCCGTCCCCCCCCCTTTGCTGGGACCCCCCCTACCCCGCGTCAACTCATTTTTAACCCCCCATCCTCCCAAAAATGACGCAATTTTTACCTTTTTTGACCAAAAAATACCGATTTAGACAATTTTTGGCGAAAAGTTTTTCAAATTTTGGCCAAAATTTTACTCCCGCCGAGATTCTCCTCCCCCTTCTTTTCCCCCTGGCGGGACCCCCACTCCCCCCCTCGGAACCGCATTTTTGGGGTTGGGGTCTTCCCCCCCCATCCCCTCCCAACTACATGTATGTTTCTGACTCTCC
>JASANF010011512.1:0-14352 GCA_030248245.1 Trissonchulus sp. WLG1_4
AAAACTGTGATCAAAATCAAATTGTGATACGTCTCCAGTTGACCAAATTTGGTCTAAAAATTGGAAAAATCGCCAATTTTTTTCTGGGGGCTGCCGCCCCCAGACCCCTGCAACTTAGTGGCTTACTTTTTTTTGTTACTAACTTTAACCAAAGCCTCTGCATGACGTTCTGCTTCTGACGTGATTTGCATTTAATTTCCGGGTCGAAAAAATTTCTGATACATCTCCGTTTGACCAAGTTTGGCCTAAAAAACTGAAAAATTCTCCAATTTAGCTATATCGTTAGCTTCTGGACCCTTTCCCCCCACCATGTTTGTAATTTCGGTGTCTGAAGGTCCCATTTTACGTTCGATTAGCATTAGCATTTTGCATTCGATTATTCGAAAAATTACCATTGTTTTTCACCGAAATATGTGTCGTTTTTTGCGTTAAAATCGAACTTAAGTGCAATTGTTTCATGTTTCAAAAATGAAAAGTCATCCCCCGAAATTTTTTCCTGGCTACGCCACTGCCACTGCATACATGTATACAATTTTTGGCCATTATGATGAAGTCGTTGTAAACATATCGTAAGATCGAGAAGATGGATGATTGATTTTTATTAAACATTAGAAAATTTTTCATCATAAGGGTATCAATTTCGACCTAGCTCCGGCTCCGGCTCCGGCCGGAGCAAAAATCCTGCCTCCGTCCGTTCGCTAATATATATATATAAAAGATTTAAAAATTTAAAAAATATATAAAATTTAAAAAATAGTCTGTGGAATCCACCCTTATATGTACATATAAATTAGCAGCTACACGATGAAATGAAGAACAAAACGCATAGTTTATAACGATATATACTGCTACTATGGGAACCGGCGGTCAATTGATCCAAAATCTGTGGTTCCGTGCTGAAATCAGGTAGAACGATTGCTGCTGCAGGAAGGGTTAGTAAGTTGCCCCTAAGACGCAATTTCGCTTTCCGTCAAAATCTTCGGTCTCGTAGCACACGATCCAGCCTCCAGTCTCTCCGGTACATAAACGCTTTAAACACAGAAAAGTACGCAAACCTTTAGCCAAAAAATCAAATTCTGGTATACTATATATAAGCAGCTGCTCCGTAACTCCTCACCTAATAAATTTTTTCTTTTTTTCTTCGATTTTTCCAATTTTTAGACCAATTTGGTCAACTGGAGACGTATCAGAAATTTTTTCCGACAAAAAAATTAAATTAAAGATAGTAATGTCACATCAGACAGTGTGTATATAACGCAAGTAAATGTAGCATATATACTCGTGTAGACATGCAATGAAAGATATGTAATAACAAGACTTAGTCAGTTAGTCAGCCACAGAGTCGCAGGGGTCTGGGGCGGCAGCCCCCAGATAAAAATGGGGAAATTTTGATTTTTATGCCAAATTTGGTCAATTGGAGACGTATAATAAAATATTTTTCCGGCCGGACCATAAGAACGATTCTAAAGGATTCCTACCATCCGTGCACCCTGGTTACGCCCTTGCTGGTTGCTACTGTTGCTGCTACGTTTATGTTGGTGTGCTGAAATTCTAAATATTGGAAATTACTGGCATTAGCACAATGGCTGTCACATGCAGATCCAAGAAATTTTTTGAGCTAGGGGAAGCCGACCCACCTTCCTTGACGTGGGGGGCTACCCAGGTCAAAAATCAAAGTTATCCAATTTTGCTTACTTTCACATAATATGTTACTCCCCCAAGGCACCTCTACCTCAGATAATAAAAATTAAGCTTGAAGGTGCACTTTCGTTCAGTGCGTTTGCCAGTGTATTTAAGTACTCCAAAAAGCCTAAAAGTAGCCCTTACTTGAGCAGTTCTAGCACACACCACGTCAAGCCAATCAGGCTGAAACTTGGCACAGTAGTAGATCACATGCAAGTGCAAAATCATGTGATCCGGATTTTTAAAATGTTTTTTCAAATCAAAAATCGAGGGCGAAATGTGAAAAAATGGCAGTTTTTTGTTTGAGTGTTGTTTTGTTCAAATTTGAGTGATTTCACATTTGGCGTCATCTTTCGCCTAACTGTTGCACTAATAAAATAGATTGTAATGTATATAACTACTCACGTATTTGAGTAGAGGGCTGGCGTTTCTGGGCTCGAGGCCAGCTGGCCTAAACTTTTTCAGCTACCAATGAATAAAAAATGTCCGATACGTCTCCAACTGACCAAATTCGCCCTAACCAGGGGCGGATCCAGGGGGGGGGACGGCGGTGCGGCCGCCCCCCCCCCTCCACGAAATTTTCCCCAAGTGAAATTGTATACAAGGGTCCCCCCCTTTGGTTTTTATCGCCCGGCCGAAAAAAATTTCGATACGTCTCCAATTGACCAAATCTGGCCTAAAAATTAAAAAAATTCTCCAAATTGTTTTGGGTGCTGCCGCCCCCAGACCCCTGCAACTTTGTGGCTTACTATTCCTTCTCATTATCCTTCATCAAAGCATATGCATAAGTACACGAGTACATTATACCGCATTTACTTGTGTCATACTCATACACTGTCTAATGTGACGTTCCCTGTTTTATGTTCCTTGTTAGAAAAAATTTCCGATACGTCTCCAATTGACCAAATTTGGCCTAAAAATCAAAAAGTTCTCCAATTTTTTTCCTGGGGGTTGCCGCCCCCAGACCCCTGCGACTTTGTGGCTTACTACTCTTTGTCATTATCTTCCATCAAAACCATGCATGAGTACACGAGTGTACATACATGTATGAGGGGGGGGGATGGGGGGGACCCCCCCCCCAAAATCGAGGGGCCGGGGGGGAGAGTCCCCAAAATTCGGGCAAAATTTAGTAAAAATGGCACTTTTTTTGGGAAAATTTTACAAAATTTCGATAAATTTAGGGTATTTTTGGTCGATCAGGGGGGGGGAGGGTCCCCAAAATTTGGCCGAAGAGGCCCCCCCAAAATTTCGACCCCGTTACATGTATCCCTATAATATAATATATACATCCCTAGAATAATGAACTTATTTTATGAAGCAAGTTGGCATATTTTTAGGCAAAATTTTATGGGGCCCCCATGGATGGGGGGGCGTCGACGAAAATGGGGGGGAGCGCACCAAATCCACAATAAATCACTATTTTACATGAAAAAATGGTTATTATAAGTTAAATGTTACGCTTTCATACGTTATTATAACTACGCTAATACTAGGTTTAGCAAAAAAGGACCTAAAAACGCGACGAACACGACATCGCTACAGCTAAGAAGTCGCTAAAACGTCCTTCCGGAAAACATTTTGGGCTATGCTGGGGCTCAAAATGTGGGGGCTTCGGACCAAATGGGGCTCAAAATGTGGGGGCTTCGGACCAAATGGGGCTCAAAATGTGGGGGCTTCGGACCAAATGGGGAGGCGACCACCACCAGCCCCCACCCCCACTAAAAATATGCCAGAGTAAAGTACCTTGTAGCAGTAGCGTATTTATGCGAAGTGGTATCAAGTGCAGTTGGGGGGGGGGATAGTGGACCTATTTTTTGGAGTAGAGCACCTCAAGGGAAGCATTTTTTGTAATAGAACCCTAGTATATGTAATAGAACCCTGCAATATTTTTTGAGCTATGACCCCTTGAAAATTTCATTTTCAGTGTTTTGGGACAGTAGCGTAGCCAGGATCAAGTTGAGGGAGGGGCCAACGTGTCTTTTTGCCCGAAAATTTGTTTTCGAAGTTTGTCTACCATAGTTTTGCTTTTGGATAGTTTTGAGTGAGTTATCATGTTTTAAGGCATCGTCTAGGCTTAGCTGGCAGGATTCTCTAGGCTAAGCTGGCATTATTGTTCCAGAAAATTTCGACTTTGTAGTACCTAAGCCTGAGCCTAAGCCTGATACTAAGCCTAAGCCCTAAGCCTTAGCCTAAGCCCTGGCCTTAGCCTAAGCCTTTTTTGACGGGGGGGGGGGGGGGGGCCCCCACTTTTCGGTGCCCTCCCCCACCTTTCGTGGCCCCCCCCCCCCACTTTTCGTCGCCCCCCCACTTTTTTGTACCTCCCCTCCACTTTAGCTATTCCCTTAAAATGTGTAGAACATTGGTAGTAATTCCATTTTTAACGCACTGCGACCTGAACTACGGGTCATATTGACCGCAAGACGACCTTGGTAAGTCAGCAGGCTTGACTTACCTGGAGGAAACCTCTGCGTCGGTTTATTTTTTTTGCAACTGCTTCTGCACCAAGCTTCACATGCTGTGTCACCAATGTAGCAATTATAGCATAACTAAATGACTAATAAATCAAACTCTTAAGTTTAAACGTTCTGAACGTGTTTAAATGGAGTCGGAACAATGTTTACAATTCTTTAGAATCAAAACAAGGCACGTTGACCCCGTTCCTTCCGAAAAATTGGCCAAATTTATATGCCAGAATCATCGAATTTTTGACCAAATTCAAACTGGGCCTCTATTTAGGCTTGGGCTTAGGCTTAGTATCAGGCTTAGGTTTAGGTTCAGGTTTAGGCTCAGGCTTAGGTACTAAAAAATCGAAATTTTCAGGAAAAAATTCCGCCAGCTAAGCCTAGAGAATCCTGCCATCTAAGCCTACACGATGCCTTAAAACATCATAACTCACTCAAACAAAACTATCCAAAAACCAAGATTGTAGCCATTTTTGGCTTCAAACTTGGGCCTGTTTACTGCAAAAACCACTGAAAATACAATTTTCAAGGGGTCATCATAGCTCAAATTTATAGATATGGGTTCTATTCCAAAAAATGCTTACCTTGAGGTGCTCTACTAAAAAAAAATAAGTCCACTATCCCCCCCCCCACCCACTGCACTTGATCCGATTTTTTTCACAATTTTTCGGCTTATAAATCGCCAAAAATAAACTTAGCGTCTCCGATTACCTACAAAAACGTGTTCTTTAGGTGAATAACAACTGTTTCAAAGCAACCCTTGTCGCCAAGATTGTATGTGGACAATTCCAATATTTTTTCTGATATGAAAATAATATTCACATAGAGAAAATCCAATATAAAAATTGTCCACATCTTTGCTTGAATCTGATTGGCTGACGCCAAAGCACCGGTTTTACGGAAAAATGTGCAAGTTCACATGCCTGTAGCTATTGCTCACTACTAAGTTGGATAATGAAAATTAAATTTCTTATGTAAAATTTTTTGCTCTTTTTATGTAAATCAGCAGTTTTTCTTTTGGGGTTTCCTATTAATGGTAAATTTGAATTGTGTCAAGTTGCTCGTTCGCAACCGGTCAACATTTTTTCTGAAAAATAACGCTAGAAATAAAATCTACGCATCAAATAACCTATAAGTCCGCCAAAAAATTAACGATTTGTGCTTTATACTTCATCTGTGCACAGTTTTCCGTTAAAAATTTATTTAAAAAACCGGTTTTTGGTTTCGAACTTAACGAAACCGGTGTAAACCGGTACCAAACTCTTATTTGCAGTATGGCGGACCAAGACCTACAATTTGATATACTGGCGGCACGGAACGGTTCAGTACAACTTGAGATACGTGTGGCTAAAAAAAAAAAGATCAAAAACATGTTGCTGAAAATCGATTTCTGTTATATCTCAACTAATACTGAATCGAATTGCGCAAAACTTGGTGAACGTTTACATACTGCCATGGTACTTAACATATTAAAATTTCAGGTTTGTTGCTTTAGCTAAACGGAAGTTATAAGCGATTAAATTTTGAAATTTCCGCATTGTGAGTGTTTGCGTCCTATTATAGGTTTGGCGCTATCGCGCCAAACCTGATTATTATTTTACTTAAGGTGGTAGTTGCGTTTTCGAGGTTTTTGTGATATCTATGTAAACTTTGCGCCACCAGTACTCAAGTTATAAGTGACGCCTGAGCATGAATTTTTGGGACAGTACTGTAGAGGTCAAAATCCCCAGGCATGTCTCTCACTTTTTCGAAATTTCACCTGTGGACATTTTTAGAGGGTTTTAATTACAAGAAAATATCTTAAATTTTCGGTGCGTTTGCTTTTCAGCTATTTTCTCAGTAAATTGACTAGTTATTAAAAAAGAGGGAGACATGCCTGGGGATTTTAAACATGTCAAAAACCTTACCAACTTTCAGCCCCAACAGGTAATCGTATGATTCAGAGCTGTGGCGCAAACTTTTTGAAAAAAATTGTAATATTTTGGAAAGGACCTTTCTTTAGTGGCTTATATTGGAAACAAAATCACAGGTAAAATTTCAATGCATGGCATACATTTAGAAAAAATATTGTTTTTCCTAATGCAAAAGACCGCTTGTGATTTGAATTTGTAAACGCTGAGCTATGGTGTCTCAAAAAAACACCTAAAAACGCAATTACCCCCTTAAGGTGGTAGTTTCGTATATGCAGTTTTTGTCGCGATTCGCTCTAACCACCAGCTAACTTTATGAAATTTGGCACACGTATGAGGCACTTTTAGGCCAACATATGGGCAATTTATAGGCTCTTCATATTCAGTTACACAATTGTTATTACAAAAAAATAGTGTTTTTGACATTTTTTGGCTATTTTTACAATATTTCGTGATTTTTAAATAACTTTTTCTCAAAAATAGTATTGATTTTCACTAAATTAAAAAAAGGAATCTAGATATGTTACTTAAGATCAGTTTGGAACGTTAAAACGCATATTTAACTGAAACTGTTTTCAGGACATTGACACTTTCTGAATTCAACTCCGATTTTCACTTTAAAATGATGTGATGTAAAATTTAAGCTGCGCATATCTTCAAAACTCGGCACCGAACTAGATAAAGTTGTACTACAGTGTTGTGTCAAAATTCATGTTACGACCAACTGTTAGATAACCAGTATTATGAGCTCTGATGTGTATCACCCCCATTTTTGACAAAAAACGCTCAAAAATACGTGACAAGATGTGATGTTCTATATTTGTTTTATCTAGCTTCCTTAGTTGAATGTATTAGCGGTCATATTGGAAGACAATAGGTCACTTTAGACTATGGTGGTGGAATTTATTGCCATGGTTGCCATGGCAACGCATACGAGTTCATTATACTAAAAGATAGGTCATGTAGTCGAAATTGCCAATTTGCTGATTATGTGTGCAGTCTATATTCATAATATTTAACCAAAATGAAGAAAACTAAAATGTCTAGATTCCTTTTTTTGCAATGTTAATAGGCATTGTAGTTTTTGTTTTCTCTAGCCATAAAGTTTTACAAAGTTCAAAAAAGTTGTATTTTGAAGCTTAGATTTGAAATACTGAAGCAACGTGATGACTTATCCAAATGAAACTATGCATGAATTGAGACACCTACAAGTAAATTTAGACTAAATTGGAATTAAACTTCATCAAGTCATATTCTTTCAAAATGAAATAGAAAGCAAAAACTTGAAAAAATTCCGAATTTGAGATATTTCACAGCGTATTTTGGACAAACTGTTAAAATTGTTAACAAAACAAATACATGTGCTTATGCTCTATTTCTTTGTCTATGAAATGCAAAAAACCGCTTATAAATAGCTTCTAAAACAACCGAGTAACAGCTCATCAAAAAAAGCTGCATATACGATACTACCACCTTAAAACAAAAAATGTTTCTGGCATCTATTTTAAGAAGCTATGCTGTTATGTAGCTATTAGTACACACCAAAAATGGCTCACAATTATTTTTGCCGAGTTGCTTACCAAAATTTGTCATTTTTATGAATAACTAAATTATTAGACATGCTGCAGTTAATATATTGCACAAAAACAGTTATAGTTTGAGCAGCGCCCCCATATCACAGTTTGACACAGTGTCTACGCAATTAGACCTCTAATAATCTCACACAGCTACATATACTGGTATTTGCTAGCTTTTACGATTTATTTTGCAGCTACACTAAAGTTTTTTGTTCAAAAACAATCACAAACTCTCGCTTGCCTATTTTTTCTTGCCTTGTGTTTTCTGATAGTTTTATGAAAAAAGTGCCAAATTTCATAGTAAGTTTTTATTTTTTTAAGTTGCTCTTAAGAAATAAATCATGCAAATTTTAAGTATAGGTACTAACTTTTTCTGATAACAATCAACTGGTACTCTAGATCAAAATTGCAGGTTTGAAGAAGACTATGGCTGATTTACGCACCGTCATTAATTTATTATATTGTTTATTGATTCTCATGTATATTATCGATTGAATGTGGTGCCTTGCCGACAAATGCAAAAACCATGCGGTTAGAACGTGTTTTGCCAATTACGGGTATTTTTTTTGCAACTATAACAATAATTGCTGGATCTATGTCAAATTTACGGATTTTGCTGAGTCCAAAAGGACAAAAGTATGTTGCTTCACTTGTCGGTAGAGTTGCCGAAAAGGAAATGTTGAAACTGAAAATCCCAGACATCAATAACAAGGATGGTATCGCGAAGAATATTAAAATTCAAGAGTTCAAATCACCGGAAATCACCATCTCCGCAGTGAAACCCCATGCCATTAAGGTCAACACCAAGAAGGGTCACGTGAAAGTCTCTGGCTATGGGGCTAAAAAGGGGGTGATTTTTGTGGGGACTGTGGGCGGTAATTTTGACATCACTGTGAACAATGTCGAAGTCACCGTTCAGGTATCCATCACGCACAAAAACGATGCTCCTTTCGTTACTGTCGACAAATGCGAAGCCAATTTCGACATTTCCAACTTGGCATTTGACAGTTCTGACGTTTTGAATGTTGTGGTCGGAATCTTAAAGCCGCTAATTTACAAGTTAGCCCCCTTACTTGCTGGATCAGCTATTTGCTATCAAGTTAAGCAGTTGGTAAAAGATAAGGTCAATAAACTGGCTCCCAATTTTATGAAAATACCTCTGGCCAGAGAAGTAGCTCTAAAGATTCTGATGCAAAATAATCCGAGCGTAGATCCCCCCGGGTTTCTGCAGATGAAAATGAAGCCCAGATTAGGGGGGCAAAAAATACCCCCTGTGGGCAAGTCGGCCAGAATTGGGGCAAATGCCGTAGAGTTATCAGCGAAACGGGTAGCCACTGCGGTCAAGAATACAAACATGGCTTTTGTGGTCATTCCGGATGAACTGCTGAATTCCATATCCAGGAGAGCTTTTAATCTGGGCTTGCTCAAAATCAGCATCGACAACACGACCCACAATGATGCAGGTGAATTTCTGCGGGCCAACTGCAATAACAAACTGACCGAAGTTTGCATAGGAAAGTTGTTGCCGGAAATTGGGCAAAAATTTGCCGATCAAGAAAACACGACGCTGAAAATTGAACTTGAAGCAGCTAATTGGGCTCCCAAGTTCAATATGAGCAAAAACCTGCTGAAGTTTAGAGCTGGCCTGAAATTGAAGCTAATTGAACCGTTCAATGATTCAATTATTTTGGAGCTCAGGGTGAGGACAAGTAGTTTGACCCTTCTTGTTCACGTATTGAGGGTATGGCATGAATTTATACAATTTTACAGTACTTAGGACTGTGGTCACAAGTGTAGGTTATAGCACGATGCAGAGTGCACTCAGTAATTTATACGCACTGTTACGTGAAGCTCCAAGTGCATAAACGAGTGCGCGCAGCGCACGAGTTTATGCACGCGGGCTTCACGTACCAGTGCAAATGATTGCTGAGTGCACGCTACAAAGTATTATAATGTACTTATGTTATAACTGTTTTGAAATAACAGTGCAATAACTAAGATGCACGCCTACAGCAGTGCTATAACTAACTTATACGGCACGCTGTGAATCTAGCAGCGTGCACTTAGTTATTGTCGTTAGTTATTGCACTGTTATTTCAAGACAGGTATGATATAACTGAGACTTATACTAAAGCTTGATCAAATAATTAATATTTGTAACCCGATTCAGTCTTACAGTAAAGTGCAATAACCCGACTTAGGGCCGGTTCCCACTGGACAGAAATAAGAAATAAGAAGCCAGAAATAAGAAATAGAGCCTTATTTCAGAAATAAAGGGGCATTCCCACTGCAGAAATAAGCTTTTGCTATTTCAGAAATAACAAATCTTATTTCTAAAATAAGAAGTTAAATTTATTTTAACTTTAGAAATAAGAAATAAGGATTCAGCCAATCAGAAGCGGTGATTTGAGCGCGCGAAGCTAAGCCACGCCTTGTTTTTAGCTGATTGGATAATTCAAAAATACGTAAGTACTTACGTCAAAATATTGGTTACGGTAGCACTATTACGTATTTAGAGGATGTATAATTGTATTTATTCCGCCTGGAGGCGGAATATTTGGAATAATATTTTAGCACGAAGAGTATATAATCGGTGCTGTGAGCCACTCCAGGGCCTATGCTTACCATAGGCCTAGTTATAGAAGTCTTTTTTTTCTGCCAATGGGGGCCTACAATTATAATAAATAGTCTGAAACTGAAGTCAAAATGCTAATAACATCCATCCATACATAATCTTGAATTTAGTAAAAAATTAAAATTCTTTAGTACGTACTGTTATGTTTTCCCACGGATTTTTAGTTTTCCGCCCAGGACTAGGGTTGTTTAAGTTATGAGATTTTAAATCAGTTAAAGTTACAGTTAAGTTATTTGCCAAAAATAAAATTTTGATTTTGGCCCTGATTTTGGCCCGGCCCGGCCCTGATTTTAACCCTGTCCTGACTGTTGTCAGAAGCAATCACGTACGTATTTATGTACGTTAACGGCACGGCCTGCGTAGCAGCCTGTCGTGTGGTGTGTTCCTAGTGTGTGCCGCTGTGGCATCTTTTCCATAAATGGCATAAATTGCTGAGTGCTCTCTGCATCGTACTATAACACAAATACTTCTGTGAGCGTCTCCTAATACATGGGACATGCCTATTTTGCATAAAAATGGAAATTTCCACAACATAACTGAAAATCATTTTCAGTTATGCGCATAACTGAAATTATATTTTCAGTTCAGCGTGTTAACTGAAAATATTTTCAGTTAACTGATTATAATCAGTTTTTGGCGATAACTTCAGTTAAGTTACAGTTAAGTTAACTGCCTTTGTCACCAAATCAGTTAAAGTAAAAAGTTTGACTGCTACGCAAAATGTAATCAGTTAAGTTATCAGTTAACTTTAACTGATTACTAAAATAAAAAAAGTAATAAGTTATCAGTTAACTGAAACAACCCTACCCAGGATCCCCTTGGCTGTCTGGAGTTAGACGAACAGCTCGTATATTGGCCCTCCAATTAAATAACTATGCAAATTAGTTCATAGTTTTTAGCCAATCAGTATTTTTATAGTATACGTACATAATAAGGCAGCCAATCGGGTAGCAGTGGGTGAAGCTTTCGCAGGTAAATATGCACCTTAGTTTCATTTTGGCGTTGGTAGTTTGTCTTCTGTACGTTGAGATGAGTGGTGACGGCTGTCAATCGGAAGACTTGGAGCCAAAAGAAGCTGTATACCTGCTTTTTTTCACATACCTAGTCAAAAAATACTGAGTTCCGACCAGTAGAAAATCACTTTCAATTTAAATCTGGAACAGCTTCATTCATTGACTCTATTTATTTAGAAAGACAGAGCTAAAGTTTTCACAATTAGTAACCCACTGGCAAGGTCAGCTAACGTCGGTCACTAACTCTAAATCGGATTATGTCCCAAACAGTATCCTTACTTTGGCCAACTAAATTATTAATTGTCAAATTTGTTCCGAACAGCAACCCTGGCTTGGACAGCAACTTTATGAGACGAAATGGTTTTCCAGACCAAAACGGAATTCTACTGAAAGTGGATTTTCAGCCTAAAAACGCTCAGTTTGCATGACTACAAACAGTACCCCAGATTTCACAGACGGTCGGTTTCTCTATAGACTGAATTAATTTTAGGTTTAATGAGTAATATTTATTTTGGCCCATAAACTGAGTCAGTTTAATGGCTCATCCTTGGCCACCAAAAGTCTCAAGCTTTGCTATTAAACTTCCGAACTAAATTCGCTTTACTTAAACGTTAGTTTGTTTATTTTTTTGAGTTTTTAGTAGATTTAAATAGCAGAGAACAAAAAGCACATTTTAGATGTAAATTTTCGAAACTAATGTACATAAATTTAATCCAACACCGCGCTTCCTAGTTCCTTCTAGAGGAAAGTTGAATAACAAATAGCCAAGCTAACATTTTTTTCTGGAAAATGTCACAAAGGCTTCTTTAAATGTACCTGAAACCATACATGTAGTTGGGGGGGGGGATGGGGGGAACACCCCCTCCCAAAAAAAAATTTGGGAGGGGGGGCGTCCCGCCAGGGGGAAATAGGGGGAGGGTCCCGTCGGGAGTAAAATTTTGGCCAAAATTAAAAAAATCATTTTTTTGTAAAATTTAAGCAATTGTTACCGAAATTTTTGCCAAAAAATGTCAAAATCGGTGTTTTGGTCAAAAAAAATTCAAAATTGCGTCATTTTGAGGAGGGAGGGTGGTCAAAAATGAGGTGACGCAGGGGAGTGGGGTCCCACCAAGGGGGGGAGGGGTACCCAAAGTTTCGGTGCTGTTACATGTATGCCTGAAACTAGCAGTAGGGGTCCAAAAAATTTAAATTGCCGTTCAAAATTTATATCCAATTAGATAACAATGTGAATTGTGATTGTGTGGACAGGCTGATTTCTTGTTTCGAAATTTTATTTCGAATTTCTGTAATGTGAACGCACAAGGCTTTATTTCTTATTTCTTATTTCTTATTTCAAGCTTTTATTTCTTATTTCTGCCTATTATTTCTTATTTTTATTTCTTATTTCCTATTTCTGATTTCTTATTTCTGCGCAGTGGGAACCGGGCCTTATATCATATGTACCTGTCTTGAAAAACAGTGCAATAACTAACGTCAATAACTAAGGAACCGTGTCAAAAATTCAAACGTATAACACGTTTGAAATGACACGACATGATACACGATTTGCAAAAGCGAAAACACGTTTGGGGTTTAGCTGCGGCTCTCATTTGATAGCCAATTAGTGACACAAATCAAAAGTCAAATCTTTGGGGAGGGAGAGGTTTTTTCATCTAAATTTTGGCGACCATTTCCCTTTGATCGTTCAAAAAATACCCCAAAATTCAGCAAAATTTTGTAAAACTTTCGAAAAAATTAAACAAAAGCAGTTGGGTCTCTCCTCTTAAATTTTGAGGGGTCTTCCATCCCCCCTATACGTGTATGCATGCTACATTTTATTCAGTGCCTTTGTCCTTAGTCTGAGCTTTGATTGCTCGACAACAGCTGGGTTCAGCAGGCTGAATATAAAGTTTGAAAATAACTTAGTTGCGGAGAAGATTGTACGTACGTAAAATTTCTTTAAGTATAGGCGAAGTCAGCTAAAATGATTGATTTGGCTTAGTCGTAAGGTCAAATGACAAATCAAATGACACGATTTGCTTTTGCATTTACACGTTTGCAAATCGTGTTTTCAAACCGTGTACACGTTTTGAAATTCGTGTCATTTTTACACGGTTCCTAAAGTGCACGCTGCTAGATTCACAGCGTGCATCTAAGTTATTGACTTATTGCACTGTATATTTCAAGACAGGCATATAGTACACTTTGTAGTATGCACTCAGCAACTAACACGTGAAGCGACAAGTGCATGAACGAGTGCGCGCAATTCAAGTTGTGTCAAGATGAATTATAGCCATAAACTAAAATCTTTGACATTTTTCTAATGTAGTCTCTACTCTCTACTTTACAGGTAATAACCGAGATATGGATTTCTGTGCGCATGGTTGACGAACTGTTGGATTCGACAGTGAGCGTGGTTTCCCTGGAGGGTGACGTGCTGCGGACGGAGGTGACTGCCTTGCGCAAGGAGAGCACCCTCAGCTGCGCCCTAGACTTCGTCCGGCCGATCGTCAACAGCGCCCTCAGGGGGATTCTGCCCAGCAACTTCCAGCTGCCCGTGGACCAGGGCAAAGTCCGCGTCAGCGACCTGGACGTAGACATCGTCGACCACGTCATGAAAATCGCCGCTGACGTGCAATTGGAACTATGATATCGGTCGGACATACTTTTAACGGGATCAAAATTTAAGGGGGGGGGTTTGTCGGCCAAATTTTGGGAACCCTCCCCCCTGATTGGCCAACAAACCCTAAATGTTGCAAAATTTTGCAAATGTTTAGCAAAAAAGTGCCATTTTTACTAAATTTTGCTCGAAACTTTCGGGACCCTCCCCCCTCGGCCCCTCGTTTCTGGGGGAGAGTCCCCCCCTCCCCCCCTGCCCCTCATCCATGTACGCGGTTGGATGACATTTCACAAGTGTGAATGCAGTTGATGTTTTGTTATGTTGTTCTCAATTGGTGCCGCTTAATCTACGGCGGCTCTTGAATCAAGGGTTGGGTATGTTGTGAGTTTTCGCACTAGTCGTGATATATGTAACAGTGTAAAGTCAAGCGGTGAGCTTGAACAGGTTCGAGCAGAGAAGTGATCAGTTGCCTA
>JASANF010011513.1:0-18905 GCA_030248245.1 Trissonchulus sp. WLG1_4
AATGTAGCGCCAAACTGCCGTTGCAAGTTTTGTGGCGAAACGTGCTTCTTCGCTTGCAGTGGATACCTATGGACCCCTCCAGAAAAATATTAACTTTCTACACGACCCCTTTAATCAGACACTTAATGTACGACCATCTGAGCCACGCAATTTTGGCTTGCGTGAATTCATTACAGCATAGTCGCTGTTTCGGACCAAAATGCAAGAATGCTAAAAAAGTATCACTCTGCTGAAAACATGACAACCAAAACTAAAGTGTGAGTTAAGATATGCCCAATAGAGTACTCAAAGGGATTTACGAAGGCTCATCAGGTCTCATCAACAAGGTGGCTCAGCGGTAGAGCCCTGGTCTGAAAAACCAGAGATGGGTGGTTCAAATCCCCGCAGGGTCATTCTAATGTTGATTTTTTTCTTTCAGTATGAATCCCGCCTCAATTTCTTAACAGAAAAAAATCCAAATTTTCTTTATTTTCTCTACAGAAGCACATGAAGCTGATTCGAATCCCACTTTTCCGCACTCTACTTGTCTTATTCTTGACAAATATATACTATTCTAAAGCTACATATGTTGGTTAAAACCGGATTACAATAATTTTTGTTGGAATAGTTACAATAATTTAAATTTCTCATACGTAAAAGGACACAAGCAAAGATGTTTTTATTGTTTTTTATGAGAACACATGAATACAAAAAATACAGTGAAGTTAGTTATTTTACAAATATGGCTGGCTTATATACATACATAGACTCTGAAACCGACAACAAAAGTTTTGTGGTATAAGTAATGTCAGTGTGGTATATATGTCGTGAGGGCAAATTAGTTCTGAGGTCACGACATAACAGTGGGTTTGAAATTAGTACGTTTCAACAGTTTACTAAAAAAACGTTAAATGAGGTTATCTGACGCGTTGAATAATATTTTTTAAAAAGTTATTTTTAACTGTTTGAAAACTAAATCAATTGTTTTTCACAATTATATCGTTCATTTAGCAGTTCCAGGCGCTAGTTAACATGCGACTAGCGGTGGACTGCACCAAATTGGATTAACTAAAGATTAGCTTAAACGGATTTAGCTCAGGCTTAAATTCCTTATATCGGTTTACGTCGCTGCACCAATGAAGATTAGCGCAATTGGTGCTTAAGATTTAGTACAAATATTTTAAAACTGAGGTTTAGCCGCAATTTAGGTTGTAGGTATTTAACTAAATCTTATCTTAATCTAATCTTCCTTAAGTTAATCAATTTGGTGCAGTCATCGTAAAATACCAATAAACACGTTTAAAAGTGCCAGTGCCAAAATCCCACACATTAATCAAACTGCCACTCTGTTTTAGTTCTATTGCTTAAATTGTATTTAACTGCCAAATAGATTTTAGCAATAGAATATTGGGTTGGGTACACAATAAGAACTTCACTTCAATACCTACAATTAATAGAGCCAAACTATAACAACAATGAGACCAGTGAATTAAAGCCATTAGCAATAAATAGCCAAGTAAGGGTCGATTCATACTTATAGCCGTATGTCCGTTCAGCCGACAAATTGACGAAATAATGACGTCACAGGCGCTGGCTGATCCACTGGACTAGGCTGCTAGTGACGTCATTCTGCAGGCTGAACGGACATACGTATTAAAGTATGAATCGAGTCTCAGGCGGTATGCAATTTCGGAAACGCAGTATCCTTGTTGAACCTTTCTTCAGACAAATCTATGTATAAACAGTGGGTGAAGCGACTTTATTTTTATTAAACTACGCCAAAAAATACTCAACATATTTTTTAATTAGTTCAAAATTGTAACGATAATACTAGCTGTCACGTTGGCTTACTAAACAGTAGTCCGTTAATAAATGTGTTAGCTAGTCTTCACCAAGACTTTATAACTGATTAAAAACTTAGGCATTAGACAGTTCTGTTCAGATCACAGATCTACTTACAAAAAGTTCCAGTTATTTTTTCATGCTTAACCTAACAAGGTTGAATAATTATTATGTAAATGTTGAACAGAAAGAGGAGGCCCCAATTTAGAAAGAATAAAAGAAATGGAGGCGCCGGGAATCGAACCCGGGCAGCTTGCTTCGAAGACAAGAATGCTAGGTACCACTACACCACAGCCCCCGAGTCTCATAGGCCCTAATTATCATTTACAACATAGGTAAAAACTGCGAAAACGAAACTACCACCTTAAACGGTTGCCGAGGGCACATAAGTGGGTGTGGGCCCGATGGGGAATCTAGAATCCGTGTACATCTCTGACTCTGACGGCACTCTATGTCCAATGAATTTGCGTAAACACGGACACGAGTACTTATAGCCAGTTCTGAACACAACCTGCTTGAAGTCTTTATTGAAAGCAATCACTAACAGAGGGTTGAGTGCGCTATTGGTGTATCCCAGCCAGAGAGCAACGCTAGACCACCAGTCGGGGATGCCCAGGCGAACCCCACTGGCAACCCGAACCAGGGTTGTCACGAAAAATGGCAACCAGCAGAAAATAAACGCCCCCGTAATGATGGTCAAAGTGCGGGCGGCTTTAGTCTCATTTGCGATTCGTTTTTGAGCAGAACTAGCGGCCGCTGAGGTGCGATTTTGGAGTCTCGCTTCCTGACTGTAGTAGCTAAGCAGTGGACTTTTGTTGTCAAGCAACCGTTTCGGTAACTGAGCCACAGAGAGAGTTTTACTGATCCTACTCACTTCAGAAGAAGCCATAGCGATACCGGAACAAATGGTTCGCTCACGATTTGTCAGCGATTTGACAGCAGCGTATATTTTGCAATTAACAATAATCATAATGATAGCCGGAATATAGAACGCCATTGCCATAGCGTAGATTTGGTAACCTAGGTTTTGGTTGATACTGCAGGTTTCATCTTCAGTTTGCGTGGGGAAACCGAACAGAGGCGGCAGACTAACGCAAACAGCAACGGCCCATACAGCGGTAATATATATAGCCATACGCTGTACGCTACGCTGGGGAACGTAACGTAACGGGTTGCGTATAGTCCAATAACGGTCTAAACTGATGATACACAGGTGCAGTATAGACGCCGTACAAAGCGTTACGTCGCTATAGGACCAGAAATCACAAAATAATTGCCCGAAATTCCAGGAACCTAAAAAACATATTTAATAAAGCTTAATGTGCAACTGTATAATGGAAAACTAGTAGGTAGGCTATAAGATTAGACTTCTAAATTAGTTAAAAAATTTACCAACTTTTTTTAGCATCACAATAAAATGTTGAAAGAAACATGGATGCCCCAATTTAGAAAGAATGAAAGAAATGGAGGCGCCGGGAATCAAACCCGACCCGCTTGCTTCGAAGACAAAAATGCTAACCACTACACCACAGCCCCCGAGTCTCATAGGCCCTAATTCTCATTTACAACAGGATCCCTCCTTCGAACATCGTTGCGACCCTGCAACGATGCTCGGTCGATACTCATGCTCCCGGGGCGAACCCGATGCCTCTAGGGCGGAGCACATTCACACGTAGGCCTCCAAGCCTACTTCAGTCACACCACGCTCAGGGTTTCCTGGCTCACCCGCAACCACAGGGTTTCTCGATCGACCCAGAATGGTTTTGACCGGCTCACCCTTAACCGAAACCGAGGGTTTTTCACCGGTTCACCCCTAACCGAAACCGAGGGTTTTTCGGATTACCCTTAACCGAGGGACCGCACAAGAAAGAGACTATGTACACATTCATACTTCACACAGCACGAGTACCGTAAGGGTTGAAGTGCCAACCTCAACCCAGGGCATGGGGCTCCTAAACCCACCTCCGAAGACGGTTCGGGGATAAGGCTGTCCTGAGGACCCGGCCCTATCCTCCCCGTCCTGTCACGGTCGCCACTATGTTGAAAGAAAGAGGATGCCCCAATTTGGAAACAATGAAAGAAATGGAGGCGCCGGGAATCGAACCCGGGCCGCCTGCTTCGAAGTCAAGCATGCTAACCACTACACCACAGCCCCCGAGTCTCATAGGCCCTATTTCTCATTTATAAAAAAATGCCTAGGTTTGGTATCGGACTTTTAAATCAAAAATTTATTTTTTTTAATTTAGTGACTTCAAGAATTATTTCTAGTATATTACATATTTACATACTAAATAATAGCAAAAAATACTGAAGTAAAAGTTACATCCAAACTATCAAATCCATTACTTCCTAACACCTACTCCTGACACTAATTGGCTGGAATTCAAAAAACTCAAATTAACATTAAAAATTTTCCTTCAGAAGTATGAAAAAACCATACCCGTAATTTCGTATGAACACGCAAAGGGCACAACAAACACGCCCACACAGAGATCAGCGACAGCTAGAGAGACAAATAGATAAGCCACCGATTCGCGCATTCGTTTCATGAATTTCACGCCCAAAATAATGGCCAAATTTCCGAGACTAGTGAAAAGAATCAGAAGAATTCCGAAGCAGATCAGAATGACGTCTTTAGTCTGAAACTGCATCGCCTAGCAGCATTGCAGCAGGAGTCTCGCAGTGCAGACGGGTGCAAACAGCATCATCAAAGCAATTGCATTTTACTGCTCAAGTCCTAAAATAGAAAAGATATATACGGTACACATGAGCAGCATATGAAAAACGTCAATGTGGTCGAAAGATTTCACTTGAAATTGGGTTTAGCGAATTGATCTAATCTGGATCAATGGCTTCATTTTCATGTATCACCAACTGAATATAGCAATACATGTAGAAAAGAAAACTAAGGACGATCCTTGTCTCACAGATATAGTTGCAAATAACACTCCCTGTCGTTAACAACATCAGATCACTGTGATCCCTGCTTACCAAAAACTATATATCTCATGTTTTCCCCCCTACGGCAAAGCCATGTATGAAATGAGCTCAGCATGAATTGAAAAACGGACGCTAGCTAAAGTCTGACCAAAAATTGCTGGACCCTGAGACAAAAGAAAACATGTGATTTCATTACGAAAAGAACGAATTTCAGGCACCAGGAGTACAGCGAGTAGTCGCAAAAATCACACCACCTATTTTATCTTAGGGTCAAGCAATTTTTGGTCAGACTTTAGTATTGCTAGTATCAAGAGTACATAATAGGAAGAGTGTGACACTGGCCACGTTTGTGGCCTAGCAGCGCGGGCATGCTGCGACCATTATCTCCCAAAAAAGGCCACAACTGTGGGGGGGTACCCCCCTACCCGAATGAAGGCATAGCCCTCACTTGTGGGGGGGGACCCCCCCCCCACGAATCAGACCATAGGTCTCAAACGTGGGGGGGACCCCCCCCCACAAATGAGGGTATACCCTCAAATGTGGGGGGGATCCCCCCCCACGTTTGGTGCAACCTAAAAAATGCCCCGGAGACGCCCCGCCGCCACTTTTTAAGGTAAAATTTCGTTCCTAGGGGTATTTTGAAGTGCTGAACACGAATCCGGGGTCCATTTTTGCCTAAAGCCCTCGTGGACCCCGCCAAGCCCCCTTCCACAGGGTACCATGTTTTAGGGGGTCAAAGGGGTCAAATTTTTGAAATTGAGATTTTGCTGTGTCTCGGGGTAATTTGATCCCCTGAACACAAATCTGAGGTTCATTTTTGCCTAGGACCCTCCTGGGCCCCCCTGTGACCCCCTCAGGGTATCCCCTCTATGAAGTCCTAAGGCGTGAAATTTTCGAAACTGAGATTTTGCTTAGGTGTAGTATGATCCGCGGAACACAAACTTTAGGTCCATTTTTGCCTCGCACCGTGTTGGACTTTACTACAGCGGCTACAGTAAGGCGTTGTGTGACAAGGATGGAGTATCTTTTGGTGAGAATGGAGGGTCCACTGCTTAAAATGGAGGGTCCTGTGCCTAGAACAAAGAGTCCTCTGTTTAGAATAGAGGGTCCTTCACTCAGAGAGGGTCCTTCGCCAAAATAACTCCTTCCGGTGTTCAGGGGCCAAAATAACACTTACGCATAAAAAATTTAGAATTTTGAAAAAATGACCCCAAGTTGGTACTGTAGCCCGTGGGGGTCAACTGGGTTCGCGGTGACAAAAATGAGCCCCAGATTCGAGTTCAGCACCTCAAAATACCCTTAGGAACAAAATTTTAGGGGGGGGTCCCCCCCACGTTTGAGACCTATGGTCTGATTCGTGGGGGGTCCCCCCCATAACTGAGGGCTATGCCTTCATTCGTGTAGGGGGGTACCCCCCCCCCACAGTTGTGGCCTTTTTCGGGAGATAATGGTCGCAGCATGTCCGCGGCGGCCAAGCTGGGGTGCAGAAGAGTGGCATACTCTTCTTATTATGCACTCTTGCTAGTATGTATGTCCTATGTTCGCTAGTCCGTATGCCGTATTGAAGCATGAATTATGCGTCGACCCTCACACTCTCGACTATGCTATCGACCACACTATCTATTTATGACGTACCCATATATACAGACAAAAAACAGGTAACTGATAAAGTTGCCATGATTTGCTTTTACAGTCTGTACAGCTGTGGTTTACGTTATTGCCACATAGGGAGTTTCAAAAACATTAGCTCTCTCACGAAGGAACAAAAAATACCCAGGTGAAATGGTGAACTAAACAACCTACTCAATCCAACAGTAAATAACTTGCAAGGATTCAGGGACCGTAGAAGGTTTAAATTCTAATAACGCAAATAATTATTATGTATATAATATGTATAAATTAATAATAGCACATTATAATGCTAATTATCATTTATGCAACTCTAGCGGCAAATCAAAGTGCAACACGCTCAATCTATTTCCTGCTTTGCCTGTAGTTTTCTCTGTTATTTCTTTATATTCCTAATTACGATAGGACCAATCGTCAGTCTATTTTTTGTTGGTGAGGGAGGTTTAGGCTTAGGTTTTTTGTCTATCCTATATTAGGGCAAAAAAGTCAAACCATTTTCATTTAAATTAAAGTTAAAGTAAAGACCATTGCTTCAATTTAAGTTAAAGTTACAGTTAAAGTAAGACTCAGGCATCAATTTAAATTGAAGTTAAAGTAAGCCTAAAATTGATGACTTTTATGTAACTTTTTTTAAAATAACTTTAATTTAAAGTTAAAGTAAGGTTGTTTTCATTTAAGTTAAAGTTGCAGTTAAAGTAAGACCTCTAACTTTTTTTGGAGTTAAAGTTAAAGTAAGACCCCTAACTTTTTTAATTTCAGTTAAAGTTTAACTTTTTTGCCCTACCCTATATACTGTACTGACCAAAATTACCTAATTCAGCCTTTGGAAGCAAGTGACTCCGATTCTCCTTTGACTCGGGATTCGGTAGGTACATATATAGCTAGCTTTATGCCATGTCAAATTTGTTTCTTTTAACCAATGAAATGCTTTCATTCTATTGCGCGTTTTCGTGCGTAGAATTTAAGTCAGGTTGACCTATGATCAACTTAATGAGCTAATATTAAATCCCAGTTAAACCTCAGTTTTCAACTTAAACTTAAGCGCCAACTGCGTTAGTCTTAGAGGAATTTAAGCCTGAGCTAAATCGGTTTAAGCTAATCGTCAGTTAATCCGATTCGGTGCAGTCCACCGTTTATTACTTAAAGTTACCTGATAACCAAAGACTTTAGCAATTTCAATCCATAGCAAAAGTCTATTTATCACTGGTGTTAATTAGCACATTTTCGTGGCGAATAAAAAGCCGGACTGCCAAGAAAAAGTTCTGAAATAAATCTCAGGGTTCAGGCCGCTTAGCAAAGCGTCAGGTGAAAAGAGCTTTTCCGTCAATTGAACTGAATAGGAGAGAAAGTTCCGACTGCTAAACTCTAGATTGAGAAAGTTTTAGATCGCAATAGTGCTCAAAGAATCCCCTAACGAATACGCAGTCTAGGGCTTCTGAAAGTTGAGAGGAAATATGAAAAGACCGACCGCAAATTTTGTTCCGGCTGTGTGAGTTTTCAGATGAAAACGATAATAAAAGAGTAAATTAAAAGAAAGTCTTCCAAAACAGTCTACTGTGTGAATATCGTTATATAACCGTGTCAGCTAAACAAAAAGTTCGGTTCCATAGCACCAAAACTTAAGGCTTTAGGAATTATTTTGGGGTACACAAATGGGTGTACCCAAAGGGGTTCTAAAATAATCCCGAAGGGGTCCGACAGAGGACTCAAACGGGAACGCTCGCAAATTGGTCTGCGTAGCCATTATCAGCCATCAGCCAATCACATTAGCCGCCGTTTAACAAATAAGCTTTTGTAACCTCACGTTAGCTACAAGGCTGCTACAATCTGATTGGCTGATGGCTAATAATTGCTGCAAGTCCCCATTTGACACGTTTGCTACTCGCATTAGAATACAGGGCCCATTTATGTATGGGTCCTGTTTTGGGTGTTTTTAGCTAATTTAATGTGCAACACATCTACCGCCCTACCAAGCAGGTCAATAAGAAAAGTGTCATACTCTTCTAATTATGTACTCTTTATACTAGTTGAAGAGTTATGTATATTAAACCCTTTCATTAAAATTGATAGAATATCTGATTTATTACAAAAAACCTGCTGGTTTATGTTTTTAAAACCAAGAATGCCGCATGAAAAATGTTTTCCACCACAAGTGACAATTTATCAGCTGTACATAAATTATAGACAACGTATAACTTTAAGCTTGTCAATACAGCCCTGAGCATAGCAATTACAATGCAGGTATTTTGAATCACAAGTTTTGTGTTCATGCACCACATGGCAACCCTGTATTAGCACTACAAGCTGAATGGTTAGAAACTGTTAAACTGAAGACCTACCAAGTCTAAAAGGGCTAGAAGTACATAAATGATGACCCTATATGGTAACTACAGATGTCCATACAATCAACTTAATTAAAACCACGAGGCTTATTTAAAGCCAAGTTGAAACAAAAGTCAGACTAAAATTTACTGAACTTTGTCTTGAAACAGGTGGCGTTATTTTCGCCATTTAAATTAATGTAATGTAATGTACTGTAATGTAAAGTAATGTAAACGTAATGTAATGGAATGGAATGAATTATCTTTTAAATTTGTAATTGTATCATGAATATTTTATGTGCTGTCTCAGAGTACAGAATTTTTTATTCACACTAAAGATGGGGTAGGTTTGTATGTATGTAAAATAGAAAGATTTAGGTATATTGCATACATCAATATTTAACAGTAATGTATCTAAGACTATTTACGTTTGGAATATTGAACAAATTTTAAATTGGCGTACAAATGATTGCTAGACCTTCATCTGCTCGACAAAAATTGAATGAATTTCAGAAGCAACCAATATTTAAACTAAAAAAACATCGAAACCACACAAAATCTTAAAAAATGCATTTGTCAATAAAACAATTGTGCACTCAAAATGTAGTGTGACTTTCCGGACATTCGAAATGACAAAGTATAAGAATAAAAAAATTTATCAAGAAACTCTTTTTCCAAATTCCGTATTTTCCCACAGTTAATTGTTATCTATTAGCTCAAACGGTTCAAGTGAAACCCGAAGAAAACATGCTTTTCTTAAGGAAAGACCTCAACTGAGTTAAGAACCAAAAAACATGACATTTGCATTCTAAATTACTCCAGGTATAAACAACATCAAATGCTGTATTTTTTCCTGTTGTGCCAAAGCACAACAGGTATCTAATTTTGATTTCTGGCGGAATACACTGGGCTTGTAGTGCAATGTACGTCTGTGCGTTAGTTTGCTTTGCATATTAGAGCTACTGCGCGAGCGTCACATCATTGTCTAGTGCAAAAGTTACACTGTAAGCTAGAACAAGCACGTTTTGCGAGTAAGGTTAAACTCAATTTGGATAGATTCCGTTGCGACGTTCTTGCTGTGCTGAGGATATTCTTCGAATATAAAACGCGGCACTTAATTTTTTTAAAGCCAACATAAATTGTCAACGCCAGTTGTTAGCTCAGATAATTCTTACCAGTAAACAGCCAAAAAGTCTCCAGCAGAAAACTTTTATATAGCGTCAGTTTTGCTCAATGTTGATGCCTCCATAGGAGATCATTATCAGACGTGATCACTGTGAACAGTGTTTAAGTTCAAATTGGTCACTATATTGCTGAACCGTAAGCAAGAACCCTTTTAATATTCAAAATTTTAGATTTTGCCGAACGAGCTACGGCATAAAAGTTTAGAGCAGCCGACCTACGCGCTGCGAATCACGTGCTAGTCAGCGGATGTAGGCTAAAGGTCAACCATCACGCTGTCACGGAGTATGTACTATGGGCTCCATAGTCGCGTCATGGCATGGTTTCCATGTCCGTTACAGTTCAAAATTTTTGGTTTTCGACGCGCTAATGAACATTCTACGAAACATTATCCCGACAGGTTTTGTCAAAGGACTTGTTAGTTATGGATGTTGTTACAAATGTTAGTACTGGACAGATACGCTACGTAAACGAGAGCGGGCAGCTGATTGTCGCTAAGTACGTACACACACCCACACAAACAGTGTTATTTGCTGACCTACCAGCAGATTAACACTAGAATAGATGTATTTGTGTGCTCTTGATGCACACGTTTGCACTATAGTGTATACGCGGCGGCTGAGGCCGCCGCGTAAAAATGTCAATGTGCGTTTGTTTAGGTCATGTGTGTCACATAGTGCGCGTGTGTCACATTACTGATAGTACCAACATTTGACCAGATAATTTTGTTGGCAGCATCTTATGTTTCCTGCGAACTGTAGTCATTTTTGGTCATGAAAGAATGAATACACTTCTCACTCATCAAAACAACCAATTCCTACATAATTTGTTGTTAGATAATTAAACCTCTTTCCAGTTTTTGCATAAACAACTTATTATAAGATTGCATAAAAACGGATTGAACTTTTGCATACACATTTTACAATAAGATAATTATCTGCTGCACAACAGGTTTTAGCTGACCTGCTGGTCAGCTTACTTGAACATAATTCTTAATACTTACTGAAGGTTTTGCCGCAGGTTGGGCTTGTTACTACTAAAGCTGGCTTGTGGTGTCACACGTGAACTCTAATCAAACAGTGGCTGTAATACAATACGATATGTGATGTAAGCCAAATAATAAGCTAAAACAAAGACCTGAACTTATTGTTGGTGCTACATATATAAATGTGTAATAACCCATGTGAGATCGATATCAAAAGACAATTGCCTATAGCATTAGTTTTTGCAAAAATCTTCATAATCTGATTAGACACAATTATGTCTCTCGCTTTTACTGTTTTTTATTTTTAAAAACTTTAAAACATTTTAAAAACCTATTTACAAGCTTTTTAGGACTATGAATTATGTATATGACAAGAGCGAGTTTAACTTGAATAATAGCTAATCGTGACATTGACTGCTGCACGCATGCTTGAAAATTCTTAAAATAAATAAAAAGCCCTTAGATTATTTACAAAATATACCTAATTCCAATCATCTAAATCTGATTTACTATAGTTAGCCTGATTCTGCTTCTGTACATTATTATAAACTATTAGGGTGGATTTCACAACGGTGGTTTAACTAAACCATGGTTTTACGTGCGTTTTTATTTGATTTGCACATTATTTCATTACGAAATATCGCCTGATTCGTTACGAATTTCCTAGATTTTCTTAAACCATGGTTTTAGCGCAGTTGAAATTTGAAACCTGCAGCACAGCAGGTCTCTGTTTTGCTAAAATTTCAGCTGAGCTAAAACCGTGGTTTAAAAAATCTAGGAAATTCGTAACGATTCAGGCGATATTTCGTAATGAAATTATGTGCAAATCATATAAAAACGTACGTAAAACCATGGTTTAGTTAAACCACCTTTGTGAAATCCACCCTTACTGTCCGCATACAGTTTCTATCACCCCTGGTAACATTTTTGATGAAAAATATTTTCAAGGTAACAACAACGCTCCACTTATTTGCATTTCTAAGAATGGAAGAACGGCGTGTAACTCTAGAACTAGTAGACGGTAGTCATTTGCTTGAATTCTCAACCATTGATGGATGTTCAATTATGAATGAAAGAAAAGCAGAATTCGATATGCGAATGTGAAAAAAGCATCGTTATGTATGTATGTTTTTTGAGGACAAATTTTAGACAATTTTTTAAAAAGTGTCTAAAATTGTTTCTCATAGCTGCTTACGCGAAAACTACATATTAATTAGTTTTTCAAACCAGACTTTTCTTGATACCTTATGTGTCTAAAATATACCAAGTGTTTTTAATAATAATACATATAAAAGACATAATAAACAATATTCAGAAACTTGAAAATACAGTAAAAAACTTTTAATTCAATATTAGTGTTGTAAGTGAAAATATGTAATATGAAATTTGGGAGCTGTGGTGTAGTGTTAGAAATCTTTCCTTGTTTGTTTTTTCGCGCATTGTTTGAAAATTGACTATCTTTTGTTCCAAAATGATGCATTTTCAACCATTTATCCTACAAGCATTGGAAATTTAGTAAAACCTTAAACGAAAATAACAATAAAATAATTTAAAGCAAGTAAATAAACAAACAACGTAATCAATAAAAAATATTAGTCTCACCCACATTTGCAGAACCTTAAAACGGTTTTATTTTCGGAACTATTTGCTGCACCTTTCAAATGCTTTTAGACTGCCAGAATGAAAACAAAAAACTGACAGCTAAACACATATCCCTATAACAACAGAAATACATTAAGTTAAAGTTGTACATTCAACTTAAATACAATAATGACTATAAGGTACTAATCACAAACTAATAACAAACTGCTAACAAAAGGCAAATGCTAAAGTACCGGAGAAAAATCAAAACAAACGGAAATGGTCACCAAATGGCACATCATTTTAAAAATAACAGTACATATATAACAGTACCTGGTAGTAACAATCGGAACCCAATTTACTAGTAACGGTTGTAATTAATTATAGTTGTACATAAAATAAATTATTACTATTCATTCGCACATTAATTTACTGTATATGCACATATTTATATTTGTTTTCTTTTTGTTTATTTTAGTGGTTGCCAGCCAGGGCGTGCCTAACCTCGAAAAAGGGGTCTCCTGAAGTTTTGAAATGACGACTGTAGGCGCGGGGGCTGAACCCCCTCCCCCTCCGGATGACCAAAATAAACCAGATGTGAGGGCTAGTTACTATAGTGATTCAGAGCTAGAAACTAGCGAAGGGGATTCAGATGCACCCTCAGGGGTCACAGCTCAGCAGGAGCGCCGGCGGGCGGCGCGTAGACGCCGTCGTCAACGGCAGGCTAGGTATCTGGGCAAAAGTCTTCCCCGGGAGGGTGCCCGAGTTGAGTCACGGGAACGCCCCCAGCCTGGCAGGCAGCCGTTACGGGTCCGCAGAGCGAAGCAGGACGTCATCCGCGAACTTGGAACGTACTGGCAGCAAGGTGCGGAGTTGTTCACAGCGACCCAGGACATCTCAGCACAACATCTGCGGGACACCTGGATCCAAATGGCTCAGGTTATCAGTGCAGCTTATACTAACAGTGACCATTTGACTGCTCGTCATTTAAACATGCTGCGTGACCTTCGAAACTTGGCACGTACGCAAAACGTCATTTTAATTGACTCAGTTTATCAGCTTTTGGTCCACCTAGACGATCTGGTGTATATAATGCAGTCTGGGTATGTTTTGTTCGATATTGAGGGCATACCGGGTATGGCTTATGGCCAAAGGCAGTCGGAATCAGTTTCGACTATTCAGTTGGCCGGGCCCCTCACTTATTCGGACCAAACCCCTATGCGCTACATGGTCATAATGGTGGGTTACATGCTGCATTGTTTGGCAGATTATGACATTCTGATGACGGTTCTGCGGCAAATCTTCAACCCTCAAAACCCAGTCCTCTACATGTCCATTGGGGCACAGAACGACGCTATTCGTCTAACACGGTGGCTGGGTTTGCAGGGACTTGAGGATTCGCTGGTAGAACTGACTGAAGTCTGGCGTAATGTGTCTGCAATCCTGAACCTAAGTGAAACCCCGCGCGAGCATAATATCCCCCGACACGACTCAGACACCTTTCACACATGCTGCACAACCAACATCAGTTTGCATAACACCGCGCTAAGCTTCGGGTTTGATTCACCAAAAAGCGCAGCACAAGTCGCAGGCCTGACTAGCATATGGGGTCTTCCCCCACTCCCCTCCCTGCCGCTAATGGAGTACGCTATAGGGGATCTCATTATCACAGCGCGCGTAGCTGAGGCGCTTCGGCAAGCGGTGCGCGAGGAAGAGTTTTGGCAGGCGGTGCAAGTCGCAACCGTAGGCGTGGCGTTCGGTCCGGGGAACCTGCGGTACACAATCCAAAGTTCCCACCAGCAGATGATAGGGCCCATTACGGGCTTGCGCCACGTCACGCCCCTTATGGGCGTTACCAGCGGGCGAGATCGCGACGCACAAGAGGAGCGCCGACAGCACCTAGCCACCACCATCTACGAAAGCAGGCGTACGGCGCGCGAACAAGGCAACCCCCTTCCATCCTACTGGGGTGTGGCTCTGCAGGCTATGGAGCTTGACATTCCTGAGTCAGCGCGTACCCCAGCGCGTAGCCTTCTGACGCGGTTGTTAACTAACGTAGGGGTACCGCGCGAGCGTCAATTCGCGAACCGAGCGGCGTTTGGTCGGATCTTTCGCCCGACGGTATCGTCTCAGCGTCAGATCCCCCAAGCAATGCCCGCCCGGATGACTCCGCAATTGACACTCGTGGCGACCCAGCAACAGCAGCAGCAATCTGAGGAGATGGAGCAAGAGCAGCCAGAGGTCCAAATTATTGAGGAAATCTTGGAGCGCGACCCCATCACCGACCAGGTGAAACCGGTAGTTCTGCGCGAGCGCGAGCGACAAGCGTCGTCCGGTTGGCCGCGTCGAGATATGTGGCGGCCGGCCTACCCCTCCCCCCCCAGAAAAGAACCCCCCGCCTCAGGAACGAGAGGACGAACCGCCACCAGAGGCAAGAAAAGAGCCGGCCGCATCCCGCGGGCGCTGCTCGAGACAAGCCGCCCCCTATGTGGCGGCCGGCCTACCCTACCACCACTCAGGAAACTAGTAATTTACATCTAATCCGGCTTTCTGATGAGAGTGACGATGAGGACGAAATTCCGGTGCAACCAGAAATTCAGGTGGTTGGTATGGTAGTGGCAGGCCAACCTATCGAGGCGGCCCACCGTACGTCGCGGGTCGACCCCCTTCCTGCGGTCGAAATTGAACGGCCAAAGGAGGTCCAATTGGCTTCGGTACCACCGGCAGAGTTAAGACCTTTAAGTGTGGTGCCCCAGGAGGCGCGATCTCTAGCTACTTCAGAGTCTGAGAAGACGATCCCAGTGAGACGGGCAGAAGAGGCGCGACCTTCAACTTCAACATCACGGCCAACGACCAGAGTGACGGAGCCACCACCACCAAAACCGGCACCATCTGTGGACCGAGTCGAAGGAGGAGAATTGGTGAAGATTCAGATAATTTCACCCAGAATTTAGAGACATTTAGAGATCTGAAAAATTAGCACTGGCGAATTATATACTATACGAATTTCAGATAAAATTTACCTATTATTTACAGCTCTGAAAAACATGTGAATATTTTAAAACTCATGTAAAAAGTATTTTATATAGTCTCTAAATCCTGGATGAAATTATATGAAATTCCTCTGAAACTGTACAATGTCTTTGAATGGAAAGGGTAAAAAACATCTGAAAACATATATACATGTAACGGAATCAAAATAACGGAGGGGCTTCTCCGGCAAAAATTTGGGCACCCTCCCCCCCAAGATAGAACAAAAATACCCTAAATTTTGCAAAATTTTATAAAAATTTCGCCAAAAAGTGCCCTTTTTTCGAAATTTTGGGGACCATCCCTCCCGGATCCCCCATCCCCCCCTCATACATGTATGTATATACAAGGACGTATTCAGGGGGGGTGGGGGGAGTCGCCCCAACCCCAATTTTTCCCAGCAAATTTTACGCAAGGGTTTTTATGGTCCAGCCGGAAAAATTTTCTGATGCGTCTCCAATTGACCAAATTTCGCATAAAAATCAAAAATTTTCCCCATTTTTTTCAGCGGGCAGCCGCCCCCGGACCCCTGCAACTCTGTGGCTTACTATTCCTTATTATTATCTTTCGTCGAAGCCAATGCATATATACATTATGCTGCATTTGCATGTTTACAGGAGTATATTATGCTACATTTATATACTCGTATAATGCACTGTCTGGGGCCGTATTCATAACATTGCCTGCAGGTAAAGTTAGGCTAACTTTACCCACGGCCACAGGTATGGTGAAGGTAATGTCGTATTCTCAAACATTGAGTAAACCTAATGTAATAGCTAAGTTTATCTTTAATATTCTGGCCATAAATGTGCTTTATTTTGTTTCGCAGCAAAGTTAATGTATTGTGCAAATTCAGCTTGTATATATATATACAAAAAAACTATTTACTTTAGTCATTGTTTGCGACTTTACCTTCACCTTACCTGTGGGTAAAGTTAGCCTAACTTTACCTACAGGTGATTTTGAGAATACCCTGATGTGATCCCTGATGTGACGTTCCCATATATATTTTGTCGGCAAAAAATTTTGATACGTCTCTAGTTCACCAAATTCGGGCTAAAAATTGCCAATATGTTTCTGGGGACTGGCGCCCCTAGACAGCCGCATGTCAGTGGTTTAGTGATCTTGCGTACATATGTAAGCGTTTTCTAAGTGTATATATATCAGGCGGACCGGAAGGGGGGCGCCCTCCCCTCCCCCCCGACATTTTTTTCGACTGAAATTTTACACAAGGGTCACCCCTTAGCACTGTGCACAAGGGGCCCTTAGGTTTTTATTGACCGGCCGAAAAAAATTCCGATGCATCTCCAGTAGACCAAATTTAGCCTCTAATTCAAAAACTTCTTTTTTTTTCCAATTCAAAAAATTCAAAAAAAAAAATTTTTCCAATTTCTGCAATTTTTTTTTCTTGGGGGCTGCTGCCCCCAGATCCCTGCGACTATCTGGCAGTGTGGCTCACTATTTTTGTTTTTATCCTTCATCAAACCCTATGCATATGTACATTAGGCTGCATTTGCATGTCTACACGAGTACATATGCTGCATTTGCATGTCTACACGAGTACATATGCTGCATTTAGTTATGTGATGCACCCATCTTTTATTTTCCCGTCGAAAAAATTTCTGATACGTCTCCAGTTGACCAAATTCGGCCTAAAAAGTGAAAAAATCTCCATTTATTTCTGGGTACGCCAATCGTTTTACTGTAAACACACTGAACTTATTGCCTTGATATGGCTTCGGTAATAACAAGATAGCGTAAAGCTGAAAAACGCTATCATAAAAAGTGAAAAAATTCCTTCAGACCTCCGATCCCCTCCCCCCGAAATCGAAGTCCGGGACCGCCAGTGATTTATGTATAATTATGTATTGTATATACATATTAGTTTGTGTAGTTTGATTTATAATATTACATGAAATCGAAGCTAGAACTAATCGATTCAATTTTATTTTTTTTACAATTTTGTATATTTTAGCGTTGCCATTTTGAACTACATATCTCTGCACAACGGGTCATTTCCAAGTTGCCGAGCAGTAGTCTCCCAAAAACCCCACGCTGCGTGCCCACGTTGATGAATATGCCAACTGGCATCTCAATCTGCGCTCTTTTGGATCAACGTATGTTTGGACTAAAGTAATGGGCTAACGTTGGATGTGGTTTGGATGTGATAGCAATTATTAGCTGTCGGAGCACCCTTATATACCCGATTACCCTTAGCAGTTTAGCTTCAGTCTTTGTGAATCAGACCCCTCCGTTTTGAGTGATGCAAAGAGGTCCCTTTTCTGTCGTGACATAATTATGTGCTGTATATACTCAAAACATTCTCCCTTCCGCAACTGTAATCATTTCTAATACAAGCCCCTGCAGTTTATGGTAGGCCTGACGATTCTGGAGTGAAGGGCACGTTGTCGGTCGTTTTTAGGGATTATAAATGTTGAATTTAGATTTTTTAATTTTTTTATTAATATATTTATAACTCTTTTTTCCCGGGAACGCCCCTGAACGTAAAAAAACTGGCAAGCAATGAGAAGCAGTATTGGAAGCCTGTCTCTCGTTCCAAATATCCAACGATGTTCCTGCCCGAACGACTGGAAGTTTATCAGCGGCTCGCCCGAAATCACCTATATACGCTGACCTGCTGGCTGTTTGAAAACTAGAACAACCGCATCACTGCGGGGTGAGCTTCGGTTGAGTTTAAAACCACTGGCGGTCCCGGACTGGCGGTTTGATTTGGGGGGGGGGGGGGCGGATGTCTGAAGAGCGTTTTTCAGCTTTACGCTAACTTTAGCCGCAGTCATATCAAGGGCAATGAATAGAGGCTATTTGTACTTAAAAGCCAGTGGTGAACCCAGGAAAAAATAAAGATTTTTTAATTTTTAGGCGGAATCTGGTCCACTGGAGAGAGATAACGTGTACCAGATAATATTTTCCGACAAGCAAATAAAACACAAGATGAGAACATCAGATCAGACAGTGTATTACACTGTCTGAATGCAGCATATACTCGTGTAGACATGCAAAATCCGTATAATGTACTCATGTATATATGCATAGGCTTTGATGAAAGGATCGGAAACAAGGAATAGTATCTGAGCAACAGATTTTGCGCAAGGGTATCGGGGCGGCGGGACCCGGGAAGAAAAGTGGAGAACTTTTTGATTTTTAGGCCAAACTTGGTCAATTGGGGACGCGTGAGAAAAAATCTCCGGCCGGACCGTAAAAACCAAATGGGCGGACCCTTGTGTAAAATTTCAGTTGGGAAAATTTCAGGGGGCCCCCCTTCCCCATGGGACATCACCCTGTTTGAAACATATGTGACTTTCAACCTATGCATAAATCGGAATAATTGATTGAAAACTGCTATTTTCCAGAGGTTTGATTTCAAAATCAAACAATTTCCGTCCCTGCTCACTGCT